>CAUYPK010105625.1:0-21241 GCA_963574355.1 Loris lydekkerianus
ACCATCTAACCCCAGTGAGAATGGCCCACATCACAAAATCTCAAAACTGCAGATGCTGGCATGGATGTGGAGAGAAGGGAACACTTTTACACTGCTGGTGGGGCTGCAAACTAGTACAACCTTTCTGGAAGGAAGTATGGAGAAACATCAAAGTACTCAAGCTAGACTTCCCATTTGATCCTCCAATCCCATTACTGGGCATCTACCAAGAAGGAAAAAAATCCTTTTATCATAAGGATACTTGTAATAGACTGTTTATTGCAGCTCAATTTACAATCACCAAAATGTGGAAACAGCCTAAATGCCCACCAACATTAACAAGCTGTGGTATATGTACACCATGGAATACTACACAGCTATTAAAAAAAATGAAGACTTTACATCCTTCATATTAACCTGGATGGAAGTGGAAGACAGTATTCTTAGTAAAGCATCACAAGAAAGGAGAAGCATGAATCCTATGTACTCAATTTTGATATGAGGACAACTAATGACAGTAATGGTTATGGGGGGGAAGGAATAGCAGAAAGAGGGAAGGAGGGAGAGGGTGGAGCCTTGGTGTGTGCCACACCTTCTGGGGGCAAGACATGACTGCAAGAGGGACTTTACCTAAGAAATGCAATCAGTGTAACCTGGCTTATTGTACCCTCAATGAATCTCCAACAAAAAAAAAAAAGAAAGAAAGAAAGAAATACTTGGACAAGAGTAATAGTGAAACCAGGCCCCGTGTTTTTGTCAATGGACATCTGTGACCTGGAGGACTATAGGGTGTCTATTTTCTCCTTTTTACCTGTATTTCAACTTTTCTATAATGAATGTGTATTGTTTTATAATAAGAGAAAAAGGGAAGCTCTCTGCCTTTGAGAAGTTGAATTCTTAAGGACACTGAAACCAATGTTCTGCCCCCTGTGCCAGGCTCCTCCCCCGTCCCACCCCTCCTTTCCTCTCCCCTGCCCACTCAGCTGCCCTGGGGGCCTGGACATCCACTGTGCTGGTGGGTCTGAGACCACCTTGTGGTCTAGCCCTAAAGTGCATCTGCTTAACGCTTCCCCAGCTCCTTGAGAGCAGGTCATGCTTTATAAGTTCCCATTGCCATGCAGAAGCCCCCCAGTGCCAGGGTGAGGTGAACCCCTTTCTAGGGGTGCTGTAAGTGCAGGGTGAGGCCATCCATGAGGACCACAGCCTAGCAGGGAGGTGCCACTCAGTCCTGAAGGAAGAGGGGTGCAGCGCACAGAACCCCAGAGCCCTCTCAGCCCCTCTGCTCTCACCTTTGCTCTCCTTCCTCTGCCCCAGCACCTGCCCGGCCTGGCCAGCCTCGCCACCACCTCTGGTTCTGTGGACTCCCCTGATCTGCTCTGGGGGACCTTCCTCACCCCTGAGACAGAAGTCCCAACATGCACTTGCCCTGTGAAAGGGACTCCTTGGGCTGAGTGCAAAGTCTTCCACTGGGGCTCAGCTGCTCTGCTGCCCTTTCCCACATGGCCTGTGACCCAGCCCTGCTGCCTCAGTGTCCCTGTGCACACTATCATCTCAGCCCAGAGTGCCCAAAAAGTACAGCTGAGACTCATGAATCAAACCCAGAGCTCCATCCCCTGACCAAAATCCAAATCCTGCTCAGTTCTTCAAGGCCAATCGCAGATGCCACTTCTACTGTCACATTCCTTCCTTTCCCACGGGTCACCCCCCCACCCACACACACACACACACACACATACACACACACGTGCACTTGTTTTATTGTGGTTAATGCCACATCTGCCTCCCCAGAAGAAGGGAAACCCTTGGGCAGGAGGTACCTCTATCTTGGGGACACCAGAAGAGTATCCTAGAACTCCAAAATTACCTCCAATGGGTTCCTAACAGGGACTAGGAACAGAGGTGACTTTCCTGGCTCCCTGAGGCCCCAGACAGAGCTCACACGTGCTAAGTACCTGTCGGGATCTGTGTTGAGGACTGGACTGACCCACGTGAATCCATCTGACTCTTTTAATGACCCTCTGCAGTGGGTGACATTATCACTCCTCTTCACAAGCAAAGTCCACACGGCAACCATGGTGACACCAGGGTCCCAGGTAGGGAGGGCCTGATTCTGACAATGGCTTGGCCACTTCCTGTATGGCACTCCCAGGAAGAGGTTAGGAGGTGCACAGAGGCCCAGACGCCAAGCAAACCAGCCGAGCACTAGGAACAGGCGGGCCCTGCTCACACCTCACCAGAGGAGGCGTTCTGAGTACTTTAAATATCTCCCCACGCCAAATGTGTATATTCCCCAGATGGAAATGCACAGTGCAGACTTTCCAAGGAACTCCCACACCACTCTGGCTCTGTAGGGCTGCACCGCCAACACAAAGGGCCTCTTCACTAAGTGTCATCTGAGGGTGTCATGGTCAACAGAGCCTCTGGCCCCTCTTTCCAGAGCTTGTAAATACAAGTCCTGTGGCGGAGCTGCTGTGATGTTCCCCTGATCATGTCACTACAGTATTAATAAGGCTATTTAATGCAACGGGTTCCTTCTAAATTAACACATAAAAATATGGTAAATGTCAGACATCTCATTTCATAGAAAGCAATGTTTTACTGCCAGGGGAACCAGGTGGCGGAGGGACATGTACAAAAGCCAGCGGTGACATGAGGCAGGTGGGAAGGGCAAAGCGCCCCTGGCCAGGGCTCCCCCTTGGGCCCCTCTTTCCTGGCAGTCAGCAGCCATCCTCAGAGTGTGCAGGTGTGTTCACCCTGTGCCCGACATTGGGCAAGGATCCCTAGGGGGTCAGGGGGTGTGGGAGGCAGGCTCAGAAAGAAACCGTGTTTCTCATCCTCCTGTGCCTGCAGTCTTGTCGGAACAAGACCGACCATCGAGTTTTCAGTTACTTGTCATTCCTCACAATGCCTCTTATCATAAAGGATTATTATCCCCATTTTAGGAAACCCAGACAGCTCCCAGAAACGTTGGCCCACACAGGAAGAGCTTAACATTTACAAAGGGATGAGCTCAAAATGCTAATTGGTGTCCTGTGAACTGCTCATTTAACAATGGGGCTGGTGTCACCAATCTAGGGGGACAGGAGCATGGGGAGACCCAGAGTGACGTGCACCACAGCCTAGTCTATGATAGGAAAAGTGTTGAAACCACTAAAAAGTGCTTCCACTAACTACTTTGGCACATAAATCACAGCATATTGATATATAATGGAATAGCACATAGTTATTAGGAAAAAAAGTCTATAAAAATGTTATAGACAAAAAAAGTCTATAAAAAATTTCTAAAAAAAATTAGAAAAAATATATTTGTTGACACGGAAAAGCTCTATGTTTGAAAAAAACAAGTTGCCATGTAGCACATGGAGTAAGATCTCATGTCTATAAAGTCATTTCTATACCCAGCACCTGTCTATCTGTACGTTCATGTAGAAAAGCCTAGATGGATAATGGTCTCCAAGACGTCAACTGTGGTGCCCTCTGTGCAATGGGACATCTGAGAATTTGGGGGCTTTTGGGTTGTTATATCTTTCTGTGTGGGAAGAATGCTCTTCGGTGAGCATGTACTATCTTCACAAAAGACAAAAGTGTTAATTTCAGTAAAATTAAAGGGGAGGGATTACTGAATTAACTCGGCAAGTATGTATGAGCACCTGCTCTGTTCCTAATCCTGCGGGCACGGAGGAGAATAAGACCAGGTTGCCATCAACCCCGCTGGCCCATCGCACTGGGGTGCCAACCTTGCCACTCCTGACGGGCGGCTGTGCCCTCCCAGTGCTCTCAGAACCTCCCACCTCCACCCCAGAAACGGCAATCCCAGCTCCGGAATTCCAGTCCCGTGGATGAATAATTCCCACTGCCGGTCACAGAAAATCCTTCAAATCTCACGGGTTGGGTAATGGCAGAGGAGAGGTTTTTGTGGGAGACAGAAGAGAACCAACAGGCAGTGAGAATTCTCACCAGACTGTTGCTCCCTCCTGAAGCTTCCAGACCCTCCTGCAGCCTCCTCTCAGTGTAGGAGAATCGGACCATGGGTGTCAAGGTGCTTCCTGCTGTCCCCTGGCTGGTGATGAGGATGAAGCTCACATGAACCAAGGCTTATCACACAGCAGCTGTGCACAGTGGCAGCAAGGGACACTGCAGTGTGGCTGACAGCGTGCCATAGGTCCACCCAGACAACATGGAGTGGCTGCATGGTCAGGTCCTGGGCAGTGGGCAAGGGAGGTGTGTCCACGAAACACTCCCAGGGGCCCTTGGTCAGAGCCTCACTGACCCTGGAGCCTGGCCTTGACAATCAGTGACACCAGGAGGGAGAATCTGTCCCTCCATGCCAGTACCTGATCACAGAGACACTGGGATGCCACTGGAGCAGGACAAGAGGGCCTGTGTTCTGAGTACTGCGTTCCCTTCCAAAAGGATGATGCTACTCAGGAATAAAACCAGTACCCAGCAGACTTTCTAAAAAGCAAAATATCTTTAATTTTAGCAAGTGGAAAATATGTTTTAAAAACAATTTCTGCAGTCAAATCTCACTGGGAGTGTGAGCATAACCTCAGCTTCAGGTGGAAGCCAAGTCATCCTGCAGAGGTGTCCCTGCCAGCTGGGACGACATTTAGTGTCAATTTAGGCCATCAGGTATGAAGCTGACCAAGTGCCTGGGCCATGAGTTCAGAGCCTGCCCCTGAGCAGCTATTAATAGTTCTCATCCACCTGAGCCCTCTGACCTTCATGCAAGAAACGTAAGGTTGACCAGACCCAATGCCTCCACCTTGCAGGGTCAGCTTCCCTCAGGCCAGGGGATGTCGAGAGTGGCTTGAGCCTCCCGGCTGCCCTGAGGCTGCTGCTAGCAGCCTGATCCTGTACAATGTACACATGTACATCAGGTGGGCTCACAGCAGTGATTATGACTGTCCTGTGCTTATGACAAAGCCAGAAGCTCTCTGGTTATCTGGGCTGACAAAGGACTTCAGTAATCTTCCACCCTACCCTCTGACAACCGCACTCAGGATGGATGAGACCTTCATTACATTTCTCACAGACCCAAACGAAAACCCGAGCTCTAGCAAATAAATTTAAATACATCTAATAAAATAAAATTGGAGATTAAAAGAAAGCTAGCTTGCATATTCATGAACCATGTGTAGACACAAATGAGCTCTGCTAAGCTCCTCATTCGTGGGGAGTCAGAGATTCACCGTGTGTCAGGAAGACTCCTTAGCAAATGTAAGCCCGGCAAAGGCCTGTTTGTCCAGGACTCACTGGACAACGCTCACAGAGGCCACCTTGCATCACTGTTTACTTTCCACATCTACCCTCTCTGTCACCTGCACCTCACATGAATGGTCGGGCCACCTATGGGTGAAGGTGTCCTGAAGGCACAGCCCCTCACGTCCCTGCACCTGCCAAAGAGAGAGAGTCTCCCCTCCATGGGCCTTTCCTGACCCCACAGGCCCGGCCTGGTGCATTTGCCAAGCAGCCCTTCCTACCCCGCCTAGCCCCACCCTGTACTCACACTCACACACACCTGCACACACTCACACATATACTGTCACACACACACTCAAACACACACATACACTAACACACATACACTCTCACACACACACTCTTACACACACTGTTGTACACTAACACACAGGATGTCACACATTCTCTCACACATAAACTCACACAAACTCACATACACTAACTGACACTGTCTCAAACACACACTTTTCATACACACACACATATTCTCATACACACACACACATATACTCACACTCACACACACGCAAACATTCTAACACACGCACACTCCCTCACACCCACTAATGCGCACTCCCCAGCCCTGTCTCCATCTTCTGAGAGCTCAGAGATGACACAGCCCCCCCAGCCTGCTCCCCACCTGGCGCATGCCCAGGAAGCCTCCGTGCAGCCCAGGGTGGGTAAAGCGAGAGGTGAATGATGGGGGATGACGGGCAGGTAGGCAGGGCAGGGTACAGGCCTTGCTGTGGCATCTGACATACCAATGGGTGGGCAGTGAGGTCAGCTGAGGAAGAAAATCAGAAGAGAGGACTCAAGAACTTAAGGAAGGTTAAGGACTTGGTGGGAGGGAAGTGACATTTTCTGATCACGTGTCCTGTGCCATGTGCCAGGCATCTCCCAGGCCTGGCATTGGGTCCTCACAACCTCGCTTGGCACAGGCATCACGCCCACACAGAGGAGGGGTCAAGGCTCCCGGGACCCACCTGCACAATTGCACAACCGCAGAGCCCAAAGGGGGAGGAGCTGGGCTTGGAGACCAGGGAGGGCTGATACCAGCTCCCTCCACCAGGGCAGGTTCACTGACTGGCAACCCTGACCCAGCCATCTGTGGCCCTGGGGAAGGAGCAGCACACTCACCCTGTAGGACAGAGAGCAAGGGGTCAGGGCTCTCTGGGAGGGCCAGGATGTGCGACCCCCTCCAGCCCACCCGGCCACAGCCACTGCTTCATGGGGTGACACAGAAGCTGGCAAGGGGGCAAGGACATTTCCCTAAATCTTATCTTATTCTGCCCTTGACAGTCAGGCAAGAGGGAGATAGAAAGGGAGCGGGGAAGAGGAGGAAGGGCACGAGGATGACATATTGCACGAGGCAAAGCCTCTGCTTCCTCTGAACGTGCGCTGAGACGTGAAGCTCGGTCTGCACAGCCAGTGGGGCCAGGCCAGCCCAGCGGCATCCCCCAGGAAAAGCACAGAAAAAGACAGCCTGCCAGTCCTGCAGACGGGATTTTCTCAAAAGCATCATCTATTTCGCCAATGGTCCTGAAGTGTTTCATTTAGCTGGAAATCATGCCCGGTCCATTTCCCAGAGCTAACTATGCCCTAAGAAGCCCAGGCGACTTGTCTGGCAACAGAGCAGCTCCACAACTCGTCCCCTCCAGTCAGAGGCCTGCCACCTGCTATCTGGAAAGCAGACAGTCCAGGACATTTGTGGACGGCAGACTCACTGCTGCCTCCCCAGCAGGGATTATGGGAAGCCTGTGTGTACCTGTATATGTGTGTGCATGTGTGTACATGTGTGCACACACACCTATGCACACCCACTTTGAGGGAAGGCAGGGATCACATGGCACAAGGCACTCACTAACTATCCTCCCTGACCATGGGGTAAAACTTTGCAATTCTTTAACCTTGTTCAGTCCTCCCACTGACCCAGGGATTATTATCCCCAAACTCCTGAGTGCACCAAGGCTCAGCAGGTTCAGGGGCCTGAGCCCCCAGCCCGTAAGTGGCAGAGCTGAGCTTCTGACCCAGGCCTAGTTGGATCCAAAGGCCAGGCCCCCAACTGTGCCCCAGCACCGTGGGCCTGGAGAGGGGTTTCACATCAGATTCATTCACAGGTCTGCCTAGCACTGTATAAAAGAAATTTGCAGAATTCTCAGTGAAACATAATTGAATGGGTCTGATTCTGGAGGGGCCTCCTAGGAGCCTGTCAAAGGCTACTGCAGAAACCCAAAATCCAGAGTGCCATCCTGCTTATCAAAGCTCCTGAAGGCAGGAGCTCAGGGTCTGTCTCTGGGTCTGGGTGTCTAGCACAGTTCTAGGCACAAGGTTAGGGGGATGTAATATCGATGAATGTGGGAGCTAATAAATGAATGAAAGTTCTTTCTTAAGCTCTTAAAAACAACAAGGCTCTGGGTAGAAATGTGGCAGCATCTCCCCCCTCGTGGAATATTTCTTGCCACCCACCGCCCCTCCTACGAAATCAGCCCTTCCTGAGCTGCCTTTGGTTCCTCGGGATGGATTCTGAGAATGCCAGGCCATTAACTTGTGCAGGTGCCACAGGGCTTCTGCGGATCCTGCCTGTGGCTCTCCCGCCTGTTGGGCTCCAGGAGGAAATCCGCATGAGGCAGCACTCTGCTGCTGACTGACAACATGTGAGAGAGACCAGTGACGGCCTGGGCCCAGTCGGGGGCAGAGGCAGGAGAAGGGAGGCCCCTTGGACCTCTAAGAATCTCTCCTCAGAGACCTGCCCCCTGCACCCTCTCATTCCTGGCCATCTCCTCCCAGGCCTTTGTGGAGGTGCAAACCCTAAGGGAGACCCACAGTGTCAGTTCTGAGGGACAGTGGGTGCCACCTGCCTGCCTGGGCACAAATTCTTGACCTCCCTCACTCTGTCCCTTGGGCACTAGGGCTGGGTGTGGACCAGCTGGATTCAGGAGGACTGGGAGGAGTTCCTTTCCTCCAGTCACACTCAGCTGCAGCCATGCCCTGGTGAGAAGCAGTCTGGGGCTGCTCCCCCTCTGGAGGGGTCTGATGCCATGGAACTGAGGAGTTCCTTTCTCCTGGAACCCACAGAGAACACGAGAAGATGGGGTGGCACCCTGAGGACACCAAGTGACAGGACTTGTCTGTCATTCCTGAGGACATAGAAGCTGTCTCCAGGGATCTGGGTGCTGCTGGGGAGTAAGGCATCATCCAGAGAGGAAATAGGCCAGGCCAGGTGAGGTGAGAGCCAGCAGCAGGTGGATTTGTAGGTACACTTTCCCATTGTGCAAGCCCCTCCCCGTTCCTCCACTGGGCCTAAAGCACAGGCACATACCAGCCTCCCGTGTCCTTGAGGGGGCCTGAGTTTTGACTATAATTCACAGCTAGTCTGTTTTCAGAACAAAGATACTCTACTTGTTCATTCCACAAATACCCTTATCCCCTCCCCACGCCATGCAAGGCTCTGTAAAAAACGTGGTTGGGTGGCATCTGACGTAGCCAAGTGCCATCAACTGAGTAGCTCAAAGCACAGACATTTATTTCTCACAGGTCTGGAAGCTAGATGTCTGAGGTGAAACCCAGCTGACCCAGCTCCTGCTGAGGGCCTGCCCTCCCATGGTGTGTTCACAAGGCAAAGAGGGAGAACTCTAGGCTCGTCCTCTTCTTGTGAGGACACTAATCCCACCAGGGGCCCCACCCTATGACATCACCTAACCTTAATTACCTTCTAAAGGTTCCATCTCTAAACACTATCACATTGGGGGTTCAGGCTTCAGCACTGGGACTGGGGACAGGGGGACACACCTATTCAGTCCATAGAAAACAGTGAGACACACACACACATGGCCACTAAATCACACTGACCTATGGCAACGCTCCCTCCAACGTGCCACAACACATTGAGTCCAACCTCATAAAAACTGAGAACTTGCCAATATTCAGCTGAAGTGTCTATGGAGAAGGGCTGGTTGAACAGATTAATAGTGTAAATAAGCTTGCAGGGGAGATACTTAACCTTCGTAAGAGAGCATACCTCTTCAAGCATGTCCTTAAGATTCCTTTGTGTACAATTAACATGAAAAGACTTTGTTAATAGCAGGCTTGATTTACAATTATACTTGAAATGGATATAACTGCACGAAATCTCTTAAGATGCCATACCAGGGGGTCTCCTAGGTAGACAGGGTAATGCTGGCCACAAAAAATTCAGATCTCTCAACCCATCCTTCCAAAACTACACAGACCAACAGCAAGAACCACACAAATAAAACCACACAAAGCCTACAACTTTAGCATGACTAGAAGAGACACTATAAACATAAAATTACTTAGAATAGAAAAATAAACACCACTTTCCAGGGAAGCTCTTTCTTGAGTTCCCATCCAAAACCTTTGTAAGGAGCAAGGGGTTGGGATGAGTCCACAAGCCTCGTGAATACAGAACAGAGTGTTTAGGATTAAATTAGTATTACCTAAAGCAAGGAAAAGTGCATCCTAAGTGGAAAAAATACTGAAAATGAATCCAGACGGACCAGCACCTGGATAGGAAGATGTGAAGGCAGTTGTGGACACCATCCAGAAAGTGTGCAGGGAAAGGAGGGAGAAGCAAAAAGTGAGCATTTAGAACCCCGAAAAACAAAAACAATAAAATAAATCAAGGACGTAACAACTCCTCGGATCCCCTTCCCCAGAAGCCAATCACAAAGAAGCTGCAGTACGCTGCACTGACAGAAGAGGGGGACCTTGAACTAAAAATCACATAAACCACTCAAGGCGGAGACATAGGCTGTCTTTAACTATAGGAGGCTACTAAGAGAAGAAAAAACGAAAATGAGTGTTCATACAGTTCAGCCAGCCAAAATTACCCGAAACATACAACCATACGCTGGGAGGGACTGTAATATAACATAGCAAACCGAATTAAAAATCTCAAAGAAGCATTTGAAAAGTATCTTCACAGCCTGCAAATGAAAAGATCAAATAACTTATAAGGGCAAGAGATTTAGACGGCTGTTAGCCTTCTCAAAAAGAACCTACAAGCAGAGCAAGGATGAAGCAGCATTTTCTTGAAACTCAAAGACTTTATATCCAGACCCTCAAAAATCAAAGCCACAGAAAAGGCGTTTTAAACATGGAAGAAGTGATAAATGATGCATTCATGAGCCCTTGTAAGGAATCCTCTAGAGAATTAACTGCATCCAACCAGGAAATAATAACTCTTTAGCAAATGGACTTATGGGGAACATTTAATATATTTAATTATAACCCAAATTAAATGTGTGAATAAGGATAGGAGAATAATATATTGGTGATATATATTTTCTCAATGATAAATAATAAAAAATAAAAACAGAAGAGGAATAGACAAAATTAGAATAAGCTCAATGACGGCCATACAAGCAACAGGTGAAATTCAAGAGATTCCATTAATAGCTGACCATGCAAAAAGGGACTAAAGCAATTTTTAAAGGTAATGAGTACAAAGGTAATTATTAGAGTAAAAATAAAAGCCAGGCTCAGTGGCTCATGCCTATGATCCCAGCACTTTGGGAGGCCGAGACAGGTAGACAGCTTGAGCTCAGAAGTTTGAGACCAGCCTGAGCAAGATCGAGACCCCGTCTCTACTAAAAATAGAAAAACTAGCTGGGTGTGGTGGTGGGTGCCTATAGTCCCAGCTACTTGGGAGGCTGAGGCAGGATCACTCAAGCCCAAGAGTTTGAGGCTGCTGTGAACTATGACGCCACGGCATTCTACCATGGGCAACAAAGTGAGGCTCTGTCTCAAAAACAAGCAAAAAAAAGAATAAAAATGAAAACTTCTTAAATATCAATCAAAATTAAATAATAAATAAGTAAAGAAAATGCATCATGTAGAGAAACAAGTACAACAGATACGATGAAATGCACGTAGTATTTATTACATAAAATATTATGAGAATGTGTTCAATCATATAAATGTTAGACATTTAAATAAATGTGAATGGGCTTAACTCATCTCTGAAAGTACAAGATTTTAGATTTGGATGAAAAAGCAGGACCCAACTATATGTTGTATTAACAGGCATACTTTTAAAAAGGGATTCAGAAAGGCTAAAAATAAAGGGAAGCAAAGATGTATCAGGCAAATGGAAGTAATAACAAAACAAGTATTTTGCAATCTTAACCTCAAAGTAGAATAAGTAGAATTCAAAAATAAAAGTATTAAATGTGTCAGACAGATACTATGGTCTAGTGCTAAAAAAAAAAAAATAATTCACAATGAAAATATAACAGTAATGAATATCAATGCACCAAACAACACCACACTACCTTTATTAGTAGGAATTAAAGGAAATGTAGAAGGAAAGATGCTAATAACAGTATATTTACCACACCACTCTCAGCACAAAAGACAGCAGGCAGACAAAACAGGTAAAGGTGCAGAAGCCCTAAAGAACTTCATCAATCTATTTGACAAATAAAATAAAATTGTTCTATATAATGTCTTTCTCCTTGCATTCTCTGATATTAGAAAACACACCTTTTCTTTCAAATGCACTTAAAATAGCCACAAAAATTGATCATGTGTTATGTGACAAATAATAAATACATTTCATAAAATAGAAATATTACAAAGAAACACTTCTGATCACAGAGCAATAAAACAAAATCAATGTTAAAATTTTAAGAGCAAAAGTAAGAAATTTCAAAAGCGTATATATGATCATTAAACACTATGTGATAAAATTTATGAGACCTATTTAAAGAGGTGACAGGATTGAAAATTCATAGATTTAAACAATTGTTTTCATAATGATGAAAGAGTTAAACATTTGAATTCTGAGTACAGAAAGCTAGAAGAGACAAACAATGAAAGCACAAGAAAGGAAGAATAAAGTTAGACATAGAAATGAACGAGGTAGATCAAATTAACTGATCTAAATTTTGGATTTTTTTCTTTTTAACAAAGTAGGATTACCACTAGCTAAATTTAATCAATGAGTGAGGAAAGCACAAATATTCCAGATAAGAACGTTGGGGGTGGGGGGCAGCAATGACATTGAGAATGAAAGAATGTTTATTATATAGCTGCAGGAGCATGCAGTATTAGCAATGGACGCGTAGACCAATGGAACAGATAGAGAACAGAAAGGTATTCAACAGCATGAGCCAGTAGAAAAATACAAATGTAAATCACAGTCAGATATTATTACACACCTCTCAGGACAGCTAAAATAGAAAATAGTGACATTAGCAAATACTAACGAGGATGTGGAGACACTGGATGGCTCGGACATTGTAGCAGGGATGTGAATGACATAAAGCTACTTTGAAAAGTATGGTGGCAGATTCTTTGACAGTTCAACATGTTAATTACCATACAGCCCAGCAACTGTACTCCTAGATATTTATCCCAAATAAATGAAAATTCATGATCACACAAAAATCTGTACACAAATGTTTATAGCAATTTTATATATACCATATATACTCGAGTATAAGCCGAGTTTTTTCGGCACAAAACCCCAACTCGGCACAAATTTTGTGCCGAAAAAACTCGGCTTATACTCAAGTATATACGGTAATAGCCCCAAATTGGAAAAACCTAGATGTCCTCCAATAGGTAAAAGGCTGAATAAACCAGGGCATATTGAAACTATGGAACACTACTCAGCAATAAAAAGAATAAACTATTAATACATGCAACAATCTGGATGAATCCCTGAAAATTATGCAGTGCAAGCAGCCAATTTTAGACGGTAACTTACTGTATGACTCTACTTATATAACATTCTAGAAATGATAAAAATTATAGAAATGTATCACACACTAGTAGTTGTAAAGAGTTAAAGGGGATGCAGGTGTAGGGAGATAGTGGACATGCCTAAAAGGACAACACAAGGGATCCCTGTTGGGACATGTTTTAACTGCCCCAATGTCAAATGTCCCAGTCATGACACTCTTCTATAGCTTTCAATATGTTACTACTTGGAAAAATTGTTCAAAGAGTAAATACATGGATCTCTCTGTATTATTTCTTACAATCGCATGTAAATCAATAATTTTCTCAAAATAGAAAAAATGTAATGTTTTCAGACATAGCAATGTGTAAAGGAATATTTATAGTTGCTTCTTTTGGTGTAATGAAAAAAAAGGAGGAAATACACACATACCTGTTTATCTTAGCAAAGAAACATAAGGCAGATTTAAAAAATTAATGAGATCGGTTATCCACTTAGCGTGAGTGGCAGGAGCTGTGACATTTCTCTGGGTCTAGCTTTCTTGCATAACTTAATTTTTGTAAATACGTTCATGTTTTCCATACTAAAAAAAAAAAATCAACAAGGGTGGGGAAGAACCCTAGACTCCAACCAAACAAAACCCACAAGAGTGTAACTGTGCTTTATTTCTAAGAATAACATGAGCAGAGTATTTGTGTGAGTCTATTTTGGGCTCTCCGTTCTGTTCTCCTGTTTTACGTGTCTGTGCCTTTGCTAGTGCGCAGACCACATGCTCTTGATAACGGCAGCTGTATAACAAGCCACCTTCTGTTCCAGACGTTACTATTCCCCTTGCTCCCCTGTCATTCTTATTTGGACTATTTGTGCTTGCTCATTCTTTGATTAAATTTACTTAGTGGTGATCTTATTTTGTTGGGGGAAAAAAATCTAGAATTTAGATTAATTTGATCTACCTCATTAATTTCTATACTTTTGGAATTTACATTAGTAAATGTGCAAACTAATTTACATTAGTTTTTGCTCTGAACATTTTTAACATTGATTTAGTTTTATTGCTCTGCAATAAGAAAACATTTCTTTGTAATATTTCTATTCTATGAAATGTATTGATTGTCACCTAACACATGATCAATTTTTGTGGCTATTTTTGTGTGCGCTTAAAGAGAAAGCGTGTTCTCTGATATAAGAGAGTATAAGGAGAAAGGCATTAAATAGAATACATTTATTTGATTTGTCAAATAAATTGATTGACTACGTTCTTTAGGGCTTCTTGTCTACCTGCCGTCCTTTGTGCTGAGAGTGGTGTGGTAAACATACTGTCATTAGCGTCTTTCCATCTACATTTCCTTTGATTCCCACAATTCCTACTAATAAAGGTAGTGCAGTTCTGTTTGGTACACAGTATTCATTACTATTGTATTTTCATTGTGAAGTGAGGATTTTTTAGCAGTAGACAATAATGTCTTGTCTACCACATTTATCACTTCTTCCCCTGGAATTCCACTGACTTTTGGACCCTCAGACTATGTCCTCAGACTAAAGACAGAAAATGCTACAAACAAATTTGAACTCTAGTTAGTATAAGTGTTTTCTTCGATGGCATGGATTAATTCCTATTTAACCACTTTATATGTATTTTAGGATATATACAACAGATAAGTATCTACAGAAAAATTTCTGTCTGTTGGCAAAAGAGGTGCCAATATGGAAAGATAAAAGGCTACAATGAACCTTGTGGCATTGAACTAGAGCTGGTATCATGAACACATGCGTTTCACAGACACATCCATGAACACATACATACAGAAAAAATGTACATATAGATGTATTTTTGTATTTATGAGCATATACTCACACACATACATTTCTTGGCTCTTTCTCTTGAGAGAGAAGGCTTAGAAGGGATGACATGCCAGTAGCAAGGGTCACGGTTAGAATCCAGAAACCATTCTCTACTGAAAGGAGCCAGGGCTCCCCGAAGATAGAGTCAATCCCAGAGTTGGTGCCAAGGGTATATATCAGGTGACTTTGGGACATTTTGTTGGACCAGAAAAGAAGGCAGTGGTCATTGAATGATGGGAGAGATGAACAACCAAGGTAATCGATAACTTGGGTGAATCTCAAAAGCACTGTGATTAGTGAAATCATCTTATCCAAAAGAATGTGCACAGTACATGCTCCATCTAGACGAACTGCTGTAACAGACAAACCAACCTGGGGTGCAACCAACTCAGAATAGTGGTTGCTGCTGAAGAAGATGGCACCAAGCACTGACTGCAAAGGGACATGAAGAACTTTCCAGGGTGGCTGTAATGTTCTATGACCTGAAAGGGGTTTGAGTCTCGCCGGTGCCCGCCCTGCTCCAGACTCATCAGATGGCCCACTTAGTATTTGTACATTGCACTGTATGTAAACTTTACCTAATCAAAGAATGGTATAAGCAAATGTTAAACTTCAGACAATGACATGCCTGCCAAAGCGTTTGAGGATGAGGTGTACTGACATCTACAACGTACTTTGAAATGCAATTAAAAAACAAGATGAATTGCTGGATAGGTAGATGGATAGATCTGTGATAAAGCAAGTATGGTAAAACATTTTTAATTAAAGAACCTAGGTGACAGGTATCTAAGTGTTCACTGAAAAAAGTCTGGTAACATTCTGGATGTTTGAAGTTTTTAATAATAAAATGTTGTGGGAAAAATATCATGGGAATTTATCCAAAGGATGCAGCAACCAAATTCAAGAGGCTCCTAGTGATCAAATCTGTGACAATTTCACCATAAAGATAACTAGATTATAAACCATTAGATAAATATATAAACTTAATCAACAGTTAAGTTGAATGTAACTTAATCAACACGATTTAGTCAATTTAACCCATTGACTAAAATAGTAACCCATGAGTTCATGTGGGTACAAATAAATAAATGAGTAAATAAATGTGGGAGAGCAAAACTTCTCCAATATGGTACAAAGTTCTGAAGAATAAATAAACTTAGAAAAACTGCCATCTGGCAAACATTATAATAATTGATTCAGACAAGAATTATCAATGGATGTTAAAGCAAGTGGGTAAAAGTTTAATGAAAGACAAAATATTTATTCAAACCTAAACCATCTCTCTACAAAATGCTAGTTCATTACAAATGGGGGGGGCGGGGACACAATAACTCTACACTGGAGAAACCTAGCAGATACCATCGTAACCAATGACCAAACATGACAACTCCAGTGATGGGACAGCCATTGTGCACCTTCCTCTAGGCTCAGAGGTCCTTCCTCTGAGAAGAACCCAACATCATGGCTGTGGTACTCCTGCCAAAAATGCATGCCCTAAATCTGGTCATGAGGAGACATCTGACAAATCCAAACTGAAGTCTACAAAATTACTGGTCTATCTGCTTCAAAAGCATCAAGGTCATGAAACACAAAGAGTCTGAAGAACTGTTCCAAAAAGCATCAGGGTCATGAAACACAAAGAGAGTCTGAAGAACTGTTCCAAATGAATGGAGATCGAAAAGACATAAAAATAAATACAACATGAGACCTTGGACTGGATCCTAGAATGGGTTATTAATACTATTATTATTATTATTACATTTCGCTCCATTATTGCATTACTGGGACATTATTGCTCCATTATTACATTATTGGGACATTATTACATTACTGGCTCGATAGACTAGATAGTGCTATTGCACCAATTCTCTTTTTCTGATCTTGATCCTTGTCCTGAGTTATGCAAGAGGATGTCCTCATTTTAAGATATACACATTGAAGTATCTAGGATTAATGGGATATTTTCAAATGGTTCAGGCAAGCGGGCACACGTACACACACACACACACACACACACACATTCACACACAGAATGACAAAGCAAATGTGATAAAATGTTACCAATTAGGGAATCAGGCTGAAGGGAGTATGGGATTTCTTCCTTCCCTGAAGTTGTTACATCAACTTTTGTGAAATTTTGAAATTATTTTAAAATAAAAATTTCTAAACTATAAAACAAAACTAAAATGCTACATAATGTCAAAATTCTCAAAGGTTGAATAGTCTTTTCTGGTCCAAAATGGGGTGGGGTCAAAATCTCTAAGGATTAAGAACTTTGGTGGCCTTTTGCCACAAATGGAGTGATTACAACCCTCAAGGCATGAATTGGAAGCCGACCAACCAGGGCAACCTGTAGAGTCAACAGGCAATGCTCTTGAGTTGAAGAGGGAGGTTGTTTCATATATTAGTCTGGCCAATTCCAACAGATTGCTGCTGACAGAACTGTGGGTTCTCTCAAAGAGAGTGCCAAGGACAGACCTGACAGCTGCCTCCCCCTCCCAGTTCTGGAATCACCATCAAAGATGCAATTAATAATCCAAGGGCAAGACTCCTCTTTCTCACACAGCCTTGGATATGAATCAACCCCAAAGTGTTAATAGATCAACAGTTATCTCTAATACCAAATACAATTTGCATTTGAGATGACATCTAAAATATTTTAAAAGCCAAAATCTAAAACAACAAACTTGGCAGTTTTTCTGAGTAGCAATTAACACAGCGACTAATCCTATCAAAGAGACAGTAATTGGCGTGGAGACATCCTTCTCACACCAGCAGCAGGTTGAAAAACTTAATCCTAACCTCGTTTTAACAGCATAGACTCTAGAGCATCTCTGCTCATCAAGGAAACTAATGCAATTATTAAGGACAAAGGTAATTACCCTAATCTTCAACAACAACAACAACAACAACAAAAGAAGTGTTCCAACAGCAGTTACACAGAAGAATGGGGGTTTGAATCGTGGTTGAAGGCTATTTCTGTGTTGTGGCCAGACCAGGACTAGGTATGGTACCTCCATGGCCATGCCCAGGGCAGAGAGTAAACCTCAGCCCCAAGCCAGCCAGCTCTGCACAGTGAAGGCCACTCCAGGACATAGGTTTCCATACCAAGGTCCCAAGGACATGACGTGTGAAACATTTAACACCTGCCATCAAGCTGGTCTCATCAACATCACTAGAATTTACTATATTTACTCTCAGCACACTCAGGTTATTCTCCCCAAGCATGATGCTTTTCCCCAGAATTTGCCTAAAGTCTACCCATCCTTCAAGGCTCAGCTCCACTTCTAGGAAGCCACTCTAGCCTTCAGTGAACACTGGGCAATCTAAACAGCTCTCCTCTGACCCATAAAACCAAAACACAGAGGTACATGTGTTGCCTCATTCTTCATGTGGACTGGCTTGATTAGCACCCTCAACTGAACCATGTGTTTTTCAAGAGTCAAGACCTGCCCTCTGCAGACTTCACACCATCTAGCACAGGGGTAGACAAACGGGTAAAGTTCTGGCAACAACTATACAAGCTCTTGTATACTCAGAGACATTCTAAACTCCATGGGGTAAAGGAAGACATAAATTCTTTTTGTGTGAGTGTGTATTTTGTCTGACCAGATAATTGCAAAACTTTCAGAGAAGTTGATAATGCATACTTATCAAATGACTGAATGATTGCACCAATGGACAAACAAAAAAAACACAACCAACTACCATGAGCCTGGCCCAGTTTGCTTGGTATGCTAGCAAGTGGGCATAGTAAGTTTAGGGCTATGGAGAAGATGTTTACACAAGTCATCTGGCTTCTCAAAAAAATCACTGCTTGGCAGTGACTGGACCCACAGTGCTGCCCAGCTGCCTCGAGGGTGTGCTGCTGGCCACAGGAGGATGAAGCATGGAGACAGAGGTTTCCAACTCAGAGGGAATTGTCCCCCTTACGTAAAGCACATGAAATAGCACTTTACTGAGCATGGAAACATTTTACTCATACGTTTTAACCAAACCTTTAACCAAACCTTAGTCATACCCTGGCTTCGGCAGTCAGCAGATTGAAGGAATTGCTAATGGAGGAAATACCTGGGCCTGAGGCGAATGGTCAGTTAGCTTTGTGAAGCCCAGTAGAGGTATCAGGGTCCCAAACACCAAAGGGAAAGAAGAGCTCTGATCTCAGGAAGACTGAAGAGGTGAAGTCAGATCCTGGAGGTACCAGGAGATCCCGACAGAGGACCTCATGGGGGAAAAAACAAGCAGTCAGAGATTTGGTCCTAAGAAACAAGGGAGGGGCACCTGGTGCAAGGTCACAGTTGGTCCAGCCACTGGTCTCATGACACCGGATCCTGAAAATCGTCTCCTTAGAAATAGTATTGATCCTGGATCCACCTGTGAGTGGTGGAACTGAGCTCAAAGGTGAAATTTAAGTTGTTGATAATTTTGCAGATTGGAAAAATAGACTGGATCTTTATAAATTGTATGAATTTAGTCTGTTTCAGACAAAAAGAAAATATTCAGTGACTGCTTTTCCTTCTGAATTTATAACAGGAAGGGAGAGGTGTGCCCTTTCTTTTCATACTCCTTTTATGTAGACCTTTCTGTCAGCACCGGCATCCTGGCACCTGAAACTCTCCCTGGGTATTGCTGATGTTGGCCAGGGTTACCTCTTATGTTAATGTATCTTCTCTTCCAATTAGATAGAAAGCCTTCTGAGGGTGGGAACTGGGTCTTATTCAACACTAAGCTCTGTACAGAGCCTAACAAATGTCAGGTACAAGGTGTTACTCAGTAAGTCCTGATTTTTTGCTAATTACCTAACAATTACAAATGCAAATAAATCAGCAAAGAAATTCCTCTAGGATTGCTGTCCCAAGAGTGAACATCCTTTCTCTAATAGAGTATGCTTTAATTTTTCTGGAATATGGACGAGACCACGATGTTCCCAATTCCTATCAGCAGCCGAGTATTTCCAAACAAGAGGAGGGCACTTTGAGAAATAGGAAATTGAGGTATGTAATCTACAGAGACCATGTCCACTAGAAAGATTTGGATCAGAATTTAGAAACAAAGAGCTTAAAAATACTCATTAAAAACCATGCTTCTGTACCACTTGGTGTCCTTTCAGATTGACATTATTGAAGCATTGACAATAGCTAAATGGAATTGTGGCCAAAGTCGACCAAAATGTGAAGTAACAGTGACTCACACATTACTCCTTTGGAAAACCACTTGGCAATTTCAACAAATAGGAAACAATGTAAATGCCCAATATGAATGAATACACAAGGGGATAGTATATGGCAGTGAACATAAATAAACTAGAAATACAGGCATCCACAAAGATGAATCCCAAGAAAAATGTACTGGAAAAAACACGTTTATAATTCAAACACATAACAAAAGGATTCAGTAAAGTAGCAGAATATAAATTTTGTCAGCTCTAGTCACAGACGAGATGATCTTTTCTATAGAAAATCCTAAGGAATTCACTAAAAAACTATGAGAACTAATGAGTGAGTTCAGAAAAGTTGCAGGATACAAGACCCACATACCCAATATCAATTGTATGTTTTATAAGTTTCAATGAATAATCTGAAAGTGAAATTAAGAAAACAATTCCATTCACCATTACATAAAAAATAATAAAATACTTGGTGATAATTTTAACAAGAGAAGTGTAAAAACTTATACTGTGAAAATGACAAAACATTGTTGAACCAAAAAGACCTAGATTATGGAAAGAACATCTACGTTCATGGATCTGAAAACTTAACATTGTTAAGATGACAGTACGCTCCAAACTCCTCTACTATTTCAACACAGTAGAATCAGAATCCAGCTGACTTCCTTGTAAATATTTTCAAGCCATTTCTAAAATTCATACAGAATTGTAAGAGACACAGAACAGCCAAAACAACACTTTAAAAAGAACAAAGTAGGAGGATTCATACTTCAAGATTTACTACAAAGCAATGATCATCAAGACAGTGCAGCACCAGCACAAGGACAGACATCTAGATCAACAAAATAGAATTCAGAGTCCAGAGCCAAACCCGTACATAGATCATCAACTGATTTTCAACCATGGTGCAAGACCATCAATGGGGAAAGAACAGTCTTTTCAACAAAGGATGCTTAGACAACCAGCTGGCCACATGAAAAAGAATTAAAATTAGACCCTTACCTCATACCATATAAAAATTAGCTTAAAATGCTTGGGTCAAAGAACTAAATAGAAAAGCTAAAACTATAAAAACCACTAGAAGAAAATCTAAGTGTAAATCTTCCTGACCTTGGATTCAGCAAAGAATTTTTAGGTATGTGTAAATCTTCCTGACCTTGGATTCAGCAAAGAATTTTTAGGTATGTGTAAATCTTCCTGACCTTGGATTCCGCAAAGAATTTTTAGGTATGTGTAAATCTTCCTGACCTTGGATTCCGCAAAGAATTTTTAGGTATGTGTAAATCTTCCTGACCTTGGATTCC
>CAUYPK010105627.1:0-13195 GCA_963574355.1 Loris lydekkerianus
TATATGTGAAACTTAGTAAATGTGGAATGTAAATGTCTTGGCACGGTAACTGGGAAAATGCCAAGAAGTCTATGTTAACTATTGTGATGAAAATGTGTCAAATGGTCTGTGAAGCCAGTGTATGATGCCCCATGATCATATCAATGTACGCAGCTATGATTTAATAATAAAAAATAAATAAAATAATAAAAAAAGAGCTACATCCTCTACTACCAATATAAATATTGAATATCACTAAAAGTAAAAAAAAAAAAAAAAAGAATGGAGGAAAAAGTACCCAATGTACTCAGCCATACTTTGAAACTAATTTAGGGCTTTCACATGAAAGCTATACCCCAGTTACAACCTAAGAATAGGGGAAAGGGGGAAAGGGGGGAAGGTGGGTGGAGGGAGGTGTACTGGTAGAATTACACCTGTGGGGCATCTTACAAGGTTATATGTGAAACTTAGTAAATGTGGAATGTAAATGTCTTGGCATGGTAACTGGGAAAATGCCAGGAAGGCCATGTTAACTATTGTGATGAAAATGTGTCAAATGGTCTGTGAAGCTTGTGTATGATGCCCCATGATCATGTAATGTACGCAGCTATGATTTAATAAAAAGAAAAGATAAAAAAAAAAGAAACTATAGATTCATACCCTATTCTTATTGGTGTTTGATATAAAAGGTTTTACTCAATGTTTCAGAGGTTACCTGAGGGATAATTTTTTCCTAATCTAATAATGATTTTTATGATTTGTTTTCAGCTCATGAATATTTTCTTCAAATCAAGTATGATATATTTGTTTACATTATTAATATTTTTGTAATGTCATTTTTGTTTTTACTGGTATTTTTTCTCTATACATATACATGTGTTTATTTGGGTTCCACTTGTTGCCTTCACAAAATTAAAAAGGCTTAAAATGTAATAACAATAACAATATTTAAGATAAGGACTAGAAACATAAACCTTGTAAATAATGAATGAAGATAAATACATTCAGAAAAGAAATCAGACAATTGCTGCAACGAAATTTTGAGCAATAATAATAATAATGCAAAAAAGTAACATTCACATTGTCAGATAAGAGTATGTCTATCATAGAATGCTTTGACTCTGAGGTTAAGTATGGAGTCATCAGTTAACTTCTTATTTTTTTTTCCAAAGTCTCAAAAAATAGACAACTAATATTGATAAATAAAAATAAAAATAAAAAATAATTTAAAAATACAGATAATTCCAAATCTTATAGACTATAGAAAAAGAAAAAATACTTCAAAATCATTCTACTTCATCTGGATACTCCTGATATTAAAATTGGAAAAAATATATTACTATAAAGGAAAATTACAAACATATTTCACTTATAAATGAGGATCCAATATCCTAAACAACATATTAACAAGTTGAATTAAAAATAAATGTTCAAGTAATGTACTTTGGTCAAAATTAAATCCAATTTATGTGAGAATTAGTCACTATTTTTTTTTTTCATTTCCTTTCCCTCACCTCCTCCCTCATTCTTTTTCTGTTTGCTCTCCCCTTCCCCCATGCCCCACCTTGTCGTTAATTGTCCTCATATCAAAGTTGAATACATAGGATTCATGCTTCTTTATTCCTGTGATGTTTCACTAAGAATAAAATGTCCCACCTCCACTCAGGTTAATACAAGGATCTTTGGTCTGGTTTCTAGTAGTTAAAACTTCTATTTCATTACTTCCCTAATTGTCCCAATCCCACTTTTGGTTCTTTTTTTTTTTTTTACATTTTTTTACTTACTTGTTATTTTCCATGATTCTTGTTTTTAAATTATGTGTATTTAATGTTATAGATTCCCCCATATCATTTAAGTTTTAATATGTAGAACTTTCATATAATTTATTGTAAATATTGTATTATTTTTAACTCATGGGTTTTAGAAGTGCCTGTTAAACTCATCAAACATGCTTTATTTTCTACATTTACATTGATGATTTATCATTTAATGCAAAGTGGTGAGACTAAACGTTGTATGATATTAATTATTTGAAAGTTCCTAAAAATTCACTTCAGTCATGTTCATTGTTTTTCTCTTTTTAAGCAGTAGTCAGTGTATACTAGGAAAGATGATATATTTTTAGTACATTTTTAGAGCAATTTTATGTATATTATTCTTCAAAATCTTTATATACTCACTTAAATTTTGTTTGACATTTCATTTCTTTATGAAAGTGAGTTAAATATCTTCCGTGTAGTTGTGGATTTGTCAACTTGTATTACTAATCTGCCGTTATATACACACACACAATGGTATTAGACACATATGAGTCCACACTATTAATATTATATCTTTAGGTACATTTTTTATTATCAAATGGTCACCCTCTTTACAACTATGAACACTTTTAACTCAACTTTTATATAGTGTACTGTTAATGTTTTTTGCTGTCTTCTCTTATTTAAATTTTTCTAGTATCACTTTTTTGAAATCATACTTATTTTCATCCTTCCTATGACAACTTATTTGGGTATCGTATAACAAAACATTTTTGGCTTTTAAAAATTATATTAATGAATCTTTGCTTACATTGGGCAAGTTTAACTCATTTATATTCATTTTTATTATGGATATAATTTGAATTTTATTTTAATATTTTTCTTTTAATTTTCAATCTATCATCTTTTAATTACTTGTTTTGTTTTACATTCCTGACTTATCTTAGATTGCTAAATTTTCTCTATGACCCTTTTTACAATTTCTTTTGTGGATATAGAAGCTATAGATTGTACTTATTGACGTCTGTATATTTGTGAACTATAATACACATTGTGTACTTTTTTTAACTCCCTCCTCATCCCACCTAAAGTCACTAGTATCAAATATGTGTGATTTTTTGTTTTATTGTATGTATGTGTATGTATTTGCTTAAAAATCTATACTATATTTGTTTTTGAACATTTTAAAGGTTTTTATGCTATATAAAATTTTGCTTGTCATTTAATACTGTTTTTGAAAGTCATGTTGTTGCATGTAAGCTTATAATATTATTATATGACTATCATAATTAATCCATTCCTCAGTCATTAATCATTTAGATATTGCATGTTTTGTTTCTATTCTTTTAAAATTACAAACGTGTACTGAACACTGTTGTCAGGGTATCTTGTATGTTCAAGATATTGGCCTTGGAAAATATTCTATGCAGAGGACCCCCTTGGCAATTGCAGCAACACCAAAAATAAATAACTGTAATTTAATGAAGGTAAAAAGCTTCTGCACTGCTAAGGACTCTGCAACTAAAATAAACAGACAACCTTCAGAATGGGAAAATATTTTTGCTTGTTATGATTCCAATAATTTTCCAATAACTAGACTCTACAGAGAACTCAAATTAATAAGTAAGAACAGGGCAAACAACTCCATTTCTTTGTGGGGAAGAATCTTGAACAGAAACTTCTCTGAAGATGACAGATGAATGGCTAACAAACACATGAAAAATGCCCATATTCATTAATCACAAGAGAAAGGCAAATCAAAACCACTTTGATAAATCACCTAACTCCAGTGAGATTATCCCACATCACAAAGTCTCAAAATTGAAGATGCTGATGTGGATGTGGAGAGAGGGGAGCATTTCTACACTGCTGGTGAGATTGCAAACTAATATAACCTTGTGGAAAGAAGTACGCAGAATCCTCAAAGAACTGAAACTTGATCTTCCATTTGATCCCCCAATCTCATTACTAGATATCTTCTCAGAAGAACAGAAATTATTTTGCCACAAAATACATTTGCACTGGAATGTTTATTGCAGCCCAATTCATAATTGCCAAGTCAAGGATGCCCAAATGCCCATCAACCCATGAATGAATAAACAAATTGTGATATACCATGAGGTACTATTCAGCCATAAAAAGATGTAGATTTCACATCTTTTATGTTTACCTCGATGGAGTTAGAAAACATTCTTCTTAGTAAAGTATCTCAAAAATGGGGGGGGGGAAGTATCCAATGTACTCAATACTATTATGAAACCAATATATAAACACACACTCATACTAATAGTAAAACACAAATATAATTAGGAAAGGAGGAAGATGAGAGAGAGGAGAGGGGATATTGGGAGGGTGATTAGTGGGAGGAGGAAGGTATTTGGTGGGATCTCACCCGATATGCACAATGAAAGTGTATATTTCAAAATAATTAAGAGTAAATTTTAAATGTCTTACCACAAAAAATAATTAAGGGACATGATGGGTATGTTAATCAGTTTTATTTAAGCATTGCACATTTTATATCAAATCATCACATTACACCCCAAAAATGTATATAGAGTTATGATTTTAATTAAAAATTAAATTAAAAAATTCTCATGTTGTTTTATAGAAAATGTGAATATTTCATTTTAGAAAAATGCCAATTTTACCAAAATAGTTGTATAATTTATACTCTTTACATAAACATATAGAAGATCTTGCTAGGTTGGCATGGTGGCTTGTGCCTATAATCCTAGCATTCTGGGAGGCCAAGGAAGATGGATTGCCTGAGCTCAGAAGTTTGAGACAAGCTTGAGCAAGAGCTAGACTCTATCCCTAGAAATAGGTAGGCATTGTGGTGGGTGCCTTAGTCCCACTACTCAGGTGATTGAAGCAAGAGGGTTGCTTGAGCCTAAGAATTTGAGGTTGCTGTAAGCTATAATGCCAGGGCACTCTAGCTAGGGCACAGAGTGAGACTCCGTCTCAGACAAATAAATAAATAAAAAGAAATCTTGGTGATTCAACAGCTGATCCCCCTCAGTACTTGGTATTGTCATATTTTTCGGACTTTGCAAATCAAATGTGTACATATTGTTGTCACATTGTGGCATTTTTTGCCAATAGTATTCCATTTGTATTCTTCTTACAGGCGAAGTTGAACATTTCTTGTGTTTATTCCTTGTGTTTCTTTTATTAAAAATTTGTTCATAATTGTCTTATTTTCTTTGAAACTTTTTGGAATATTTTATGTATTTTCAAATAATTCTTTGTTAGTTACTTATCTTGTGATACCTTCTCTAAGTTTCTGAGAAGATTATCTTTTAATGAACAGAAGTTATTATTTATTTATTTTTTTTTTATTTTATTGTTGGGGATTCACTGGGGGTACAAAAAAAATAAAGCAGGTTACATTGATTGAATTTATTAGTTAAACTCCCTCTTATAATTGTGTCCTGCCCTCAAAAGGTGTGTCACACACCATGACCCGCCTTCCTTCCCACTCTGTGCTATCCTGTTCCCCCACCTCCCACCATGTACTAGGTCATTAATTGTCATCAAATCATAATTGAGTACATGGGATTCTTGCTTCTCCATTCTTGTGATTCTCTGCTAAGAATAATGTGTTCTACTTCCATCCAGATTAATAGAAAAGATGTAAATTCTACATCTTTTTAATTGCTAAGTAGTATTCCATGATATACATATACCATAGCTTGTTAATCCATTCCTGGATTGGTGGGCATTCAGGCTGTTTTCACATTTTGGTAATTGTAAATTGAGCTGAGATTCTTTTTCATCTATTCAAACTTACCAAACTATTCAATTCTGATGTTAATTGTTACTTAATTGTAAAGCCTCCTCTATCCTCAAGGTCAGAAAATTATTTGCCTATATTTCATTCCACATATTTAAAATTTCCTCTTGGACTTCTAAATTCTTAATTCATTTGAGTTCATTTTTCTAGGTATTGAGAAGTAGCCATATGATTTCATTTTTAATAGATAACAAAGGTTTTCAGCTTCATTTATTAAATAATTTTTCTTTCACTGATTCATCATGCTAAGTTTTTCATTTAACTAAGAACATACATGTATCTAAATATGTTTGATGAGAGTAAACTGCAGATCTTGCCTACCTTTAGTGAGTATATAGTGTATTGTATCCCCAATCACTGTCTTTATAATGAGAGGTTGACACTAACACAATATTATTGGAACAAGTTTGATATTTATTACTCTTTATTAAGTAAACTCCTAGTCATCATTAAATGCTTCCAGAAAAAAGATTTTCACTCTACTCACTACCTTTAATTTGTTTTTGATGTTTGTTTCTTAACTACATATTTTTTGTTTTTCACTTTTTACATTGTATCAATCATTGCTAAATACTTAAGTCACAGTTGATGTACTTGATAACAAATTTACTGGCTCATCTTGACCAGACTTAACTAATAAGGGTTGTTTTTGTTATCCAAGCTAACCTGAGATCTTAGGATGTGGAAATTTTATACTTTGTAAAATTTTCAACAATATATATCCTGTCATATTATAATGGTCAACAAATGTTTGTTGAACTTATGAAACAATGAGTGACTGTATGATTACAAGTTCAGCCTAGAAAAAGTGTGTGTATGTGTGTGTGTGTGTATACATGCACACAGAAACACATGAAAGGAACAGCACATGTTACCTCCCTAATATTTGCTTTACTGAGCCATTTAAAATGTTTATTCTTGGTAATTGAGTGGTTAAACAATAAACATTATAATTAATTATCTCTTTGTTACAGTCATCACAACATAATTATATTATTGCTGGGAATATATGGTTTTATCTTGTGCTTGAGCAAAATAGGCATGCAAATAAACACATCTTATTTTTAAAACAATATTAATCTTTGTCTACAATAATTAAAAAATGGTTATCACTGTATTGCAAAACAATCTAGATAAGCAAACTACTTTTAAAAGCATTTGATAATCATAAAGTAAAACAGAACAATTGTCATTGCAATTTTAAAGATGTAATAATAATCTAATGCTCTTATTCCTTCGCATAATCTCCACTACAAAACACTAGAATTTTTTATTTATTTTTTTTTATTAAATCATAGCTGAGTACAATAATGCAATCATGAAGTGCAATGTGCTGGTTTTATATACAGTTTGAAATATTTCCATTGAATTTTTTGTACAGCATTTTATACATTATCCATTTGACAGACCTGCTATTCTTACTTTATGATTCCAAGCTATGTTTGAAAAGTTAACTGGTCTTTCTGAAAATATATCATATTCAATGTCTATAGACTTTCCAGTAAAGCTATTAATTAATGTATCTCTCTGAGTGTTCTCCTTTCCTACTATTTTCCATTTTATTTTAAGTAATGAACAGCACTTTAGAGTTCTTCTATAGCTAGCAAAATGCCACCAATAATATTGCACCTCTAGATAATTTTAAAGACTTTTAGAGAAATTTAACAATGACCAGGATGGGTATGTTAAAGGTAATTATGTTAAAACTATTGTCATTAATTTATTTCCAACCTACATGATTAAGTCATAACAAATTAATTTTGTTCAGTGTAGCATAGAAATGAGGGCAGTAATTCCATTTTATTGTGGTATACTTGATAAGCAAGTAAACTTTACTCTTCCAAGAACTAAGTTTAAGGGAAAGGAAAACAAAAAAAAGAAAAAAAAAAAAAAAGATGGATTGAAAGAAATTATTGTGTTCCATTTAACCACTGTTTTACTTTTTTTATTTCATTTTGTCCTCGAAGTCAGGTTATTGGCACTTTCTTTATGAGAAGAACTAGCATGGAGATTATATGTAGCATAGAAGAATTCCAAAATTCAGGATTCTGAATTTTTAAAAGTGCTTATGAAAGTTTTCTTTCCATAAAAATTAGAGCTTTCTATTAAAATGAAGAGACAGCTGTGAAGGTAGCTGGCCAGTCCCTTCCTAGGAATATTACATTCATATGGCTTAGCTTTAAATATGAGGGAAAATGTTCTTTTCTTCTTTTATTAATCTGTGCTTTTAATAGGAGCTTTCATTAATCAACATATCTTTTTTTTACTTTATTTTTTTAATTGTCAAATTATAGCTGTGTACATTAGTGCAATCGCCTGTACCCATTCTCAGATGCAACATAGATGTGGCCCCACCCATTACCCTCCCTCCACCAAAACCTCCCCCCTCCCTTCCCCTTCCTTGGCCCTTTACCCATAGTCTTGTGCTATAGTTGGGTTATAGCCTTCATGTGAAAGCTATAATTTAGCTTCATAGTAGGGCTGAGCACATTGGATACTTTTTTCTTCCATTCCTGAGATACTTTACTAAGAAGAATATGTTTCAGCTCCATTCATGTAAACATGAAAGAGGTAAAGTCTCCATCTTTCTTTAAGGCTGCATAGTATTCCATGGTATCCATGTACCACAGTTCTGATTCTGGACCTAGACTTGGTCCCCTTGATCCTCCAGAGAGAAAAGATGTACAGACAACAAAAGACTAAACAGAACACAGTTAATTACCCCAATGGAGATTTTCCCTGCTACTCTTTCTAGGGTTTTTGGCTATTTAGTTCAGTCTTTCCCAGTTCTTTTAGGAGTTCCTGCTAAATTGCAGAGGATTGACAGAAGCCTCTTTGAACAACACCAGTGGCAAGGCCTGCATCCAGCTAAGCTTTGCTTCCTGGCAGAGTTTACCAATGTCTGTTCTTATGGTCCTGTTTATGCACTATATTTTATGGTCCTGTTCATGCACTTTACCTTGTCTAAGCTTTGAGTCCTATAAGTTATTCAAAGCTTTACCTTATCATTTACAGTCGTTCTGTTATGAAGGCTAGTCCATTGTCAAATTTAAAACAGAGTGGCAACCTAAACCATGGGATGATTTCTCTGGGCAATATTTTTACTACTTGTACTGACAGTTTTGGCCAGTGCTGCCAGGTGGGAGATGTAGAAGTACTGGCCCAGCAACTTCTTCAAATACTACTGTCACCACGGTGGCTCCTAGAATCTGAGGGACTACTACTCATCCATCTGGCATCTTTATTCATTCTCCCTCTGCTTCCTGGTTTCCTTCTGCTGCCAACCATTCCTTCTCCTCCCAGCAGTAGATAGGGGTGAGCTCTGGAACCCAGGGGATGAGAGAAGCCACTCGCAACACCTGGTATGGCTGGGAGGCAGCCCTCTTTGCCTTAGTATCGGCTCTGGTGTTCACCTTAGTAATGGTGGAAGCATCTCTTTGACGTCCACAACAGTGTATCACTGCCAGTTTCTAGGGTTTCCATACAGCCTCTAGCAATTGGAATATTGGTTGCTGATACTTAATGTCCTTTTCCCCAGAATTTAATAGTCCCTTCTCCTTGTACAATGTCCCATGTACTTGGAGAATTAGAAAAGCATTCAAATTTTTCCCTTGACTTAGTTTTAAGGCTCCATTCAAGGCATTTGACTCAGCCTTCTGAGTCAATGTTCATTGGGGTAGGGGCTTCGGGTCTACAGTCTCTGTTAAGGTAACCACTGCATACTCAGCCCGCCACTCACCTTGCACTGTCATGTAACTGCTTTCATTTACATACAAGTCCCAGTCTGCATCTGTCCAGTGCTGGTCACACAAGTCAGGTCTGCTAGAATATACAATATCTATAACTTCTGTACAGTCATGCTCAGTCTCTCTTTCACTGACTGGAAGGAATGTGGATTGGTTCAGGATGTTCTTACATTAGGGAGCCAAAAATGTCCCTTTGTGTTCATCGAAGTGACTATGGAATGGTATACTTTCACTCTGAGATGCTGCCTTAGAGTCAGATTATCAGCTTCTTGTACAAGGAGAGCAATAGCGGTTAGACCTCCATAAACAGGGTGGCCATCCTTTTGCCACTCCATCCAACTGTTTAGAGAGGTAGGCTACAGGCCTTGGCCAGGACCCAACCAGCTGAATTAACACACCCACAGCCATTTTACCTCTCTCTGAGACATACAGAATAAAGAGTTTGGCCAAATCTGGCGGTCCCAATGCAGGTGCAGGCATCAGCCTCATCTTTAGCTGAAAGAAGGCACGTTCCTGTTCTCCTCCCCATTCTAAGGGTTCTCCTTTCTCTTCTTTAGTTGCCTCACACAAAGGCTTAGTCAAGACAGCCAAGATGGCAAAGTTGGGAATCCAAAGGCAACAGAAGCCAACTGGGCCTAAGAATTTCCAAACCTGCTTTTGGCTCGTGGGGCTGAGGAGGCAATTAATGACCTGCCTCCATTTCATGCCTAGATACCTCTACCCCTGCTAGATAGAAAATTGTAGATAATGTACTTGCTGCTGGAAAATCTGGGCCTTCCATTTGGATACTTTATAGCCACATACCTCTAGATGTCATAAAAGACAGTCCATGCCTTGGGTTCAGCCCTCACAGGTAGGATGTCCTGAAAGGAGGTCATCAACATATTGAAACAGCACACATTCTAATTCCTCAGCTAAGAATTTCTGGAGGTCACAAGCCATCCCTTCTCCAAAAATCATGGGTGATTTGAACCCCTGTGGCAACCTGGTCCATGTGTAGTGTTTCCATGTCTGGTCTCTCCCACTGGAAAGCAAACAGCCTCTGGCTTCCCAGAGCCAGACTTATACTGAAAAAGGCATCTTTTAAATCCAGACAAGTGGGCCACTTGGCTTCTGCCGGCGTCAGACTCAGCAGAGTATAGGGATTAGACACAGAAGGAAGCAGTGTTACAGTTACACCATTTACTGGGACATTCTAGATACCATTTAATACTGCACGAGTTTTCCCAGTATAGCCAACAGGCAACCTTTGTTGAATCTTAAGGGTTCAGAGTAAATATGTATATAATTCTATACTTTATGGCCAGTCTCTTAGTTCCATTTAATGAATCAATTTAGTAAAACAGTTATGTCTCATTTTATGAGTTAACAGTACAGATGAGGCTGGGATCTAAATACAGATGGACCACAGCCTCTTTTTCCTCCTTTTAAACTAATTTTCTGTCTGAAATTTCTCTCTTTACTAAAGGCAAATTATAGTAGAACTAACTTATTTGCCACAATAAACTGTACCTTCAATATATGGGTCTGATTATTTGCATAAAGTGCAGTAATAATTAAATACTAGCTATCTAAGCTCTTCTTTCCTTTAAAATTGGCTTTGCTAAAACCTTTTATAAGGAATCTCAGGCTGGAATTTCTGAAAGCCTTTCAGAGCTCAGGTTTTATCTATGCCATTAGATACCTGTATGCATTGGTGAAATCCATCTTCTCTTGAGGTCCCCAAGCACATTTCAATTCCTGGACCCATCAGCAAGCAAACTTCGTTATTTACCACAGATCAGGAAATGTTACTGATGGGTATCTGGCCAGTTTTTCAAAGGGCTTTTTTTTATTGGCTTTATAAAGTCAACCTGAATTCCTTTTTTTTTTTTTTTTTTAAACCTTAATTTCTTAATGCAGTCTGGACACCTCTGGAAATGCTATTAGAGCCAAAGCCGTGGTAAAATAACCAGTGCCTTCATCATGTCCTATACAAAAAAACAGATTCTTATTGAACTTATGCAAATAACTGTATTGTCAGAAATTAGAATACTTACAAATGGCTTTCAAATTCTGGAGAAATCAAGGAGAGAAAAAAAAAATACATGTTTCAAACTCTACTCATAAGTACATACATTGCTTGTAAAACTACAAATACTAAAAATAGTTCAAAAGACAGAAAATTATTTTTTTGACTTCTGGAAAACAGAACACAGAATGAATCAACAATATTTCAAACAAAAATCCATTACAAACTAGCTCAGTTCCATGTAACTGATTTCTGTTCTGTTGAAGTTAGGTTAGCAATACTCATAGACATGTTAACTTTCCAATGAAAGTTCTAAAAATCTGCTTTGTAGTTTGGAGGTATTCAATTTCCAAAGACATCAGGAATTTGAATTTGAGAGAATTTTACAGCCTCTCTTACTATTTCTTTTTCTTTTTAGGATAAACTTTGGACTCAGCCAGTTACATAAAAAATACTTTCTTTTTAGATAAATTAAAATTATTACCAACAATATATGTTAGGAAAGACCAATGTCTTATGCATTAGGATAAATCAAATGCTTTATAATATTGGATCACATAAATAACCCATACAAAATTAATTATCATTTCATATTTGACAATGTTTCCTTTATATTTTTAATAAACCAAATACATTTAATGTGTTTTCCCATGACTTTCAGTGGTCTTAATATTTCAAGAAGACCAAATTTAGAGTTGTGTTTTTGTTGTTGTTAGGCTGGGCCAAGTTTGAACCCTGCCAGTCTCAGTGCATGTGGCCAACATTGCAACCACTGCCCTCCGGGTGCCAAGCCCCAGATTTAGAGTTTTTATTTTTGAAGGTTTGTAAAATATCAAAGGCCTAAAACATTTGTTTAAACAAAATTACAAGCCAAAAGATTTTAAAGAAAATGCATAGTCAACTGGATCACATGTAAATTATTTCACAAATTCTCTTTTATGAGCTTCATTTAACCTGCACAGACCATCTACAAACATTCTAAACTTTCTTTAACTTTTGCCCTGCCTTCCACATTCTTATATAACAATTCTGTTTCAGGACAAAATTTATCACACAAGAGTCTTTCTTTACACAATGCCATTCTCCTTTCTGTCTAATTTCTCTTATTATCAAAAACTCACTCCCCACAAAACAGGATCCCAGTTTACCATGAAGTCACCCATTCACTCGGTCAAACTGATAACTAGAAGGTTTAAAAGGCAAGAATCTTACCCTTTGTCAAAGATTCAGTTTCCCCAACAATTTAAACAACCAAATTATTACATTTTACAAATGAGAGACATTTTATGTGATGTAACATTGATATAGAATTTTCCCTCTCAGGACTGGACAGGGAACCCTAGGCTCAGGTGAACTCTAACATCAGACTCCCATCTCCAGTCACAAACCCTCTGAGCCCCAGCATGGTCATGAACAAAACAGCCGGAAACCTTTTGGATGGCTCCACCTTGAGGAAGGAGCACACACCCTAATCCACTCCCTAGACAAAAACTGCAGCAAAAGCTTTTTAGTTTGATCAGGTCCCAGTAGTGTATCTTTGAAGCTTTCATATGAAAGCTATAACCCAGTTATAACCTAAGAATATGCGGAAGTGGGAGAGGGAGAGTAGGGAGAGGGCAGTATGGGCAGAGGGAGGGTGATTGGTGGGATTACACCTGCGGTGCATCTTACAAGGGTACATGTGAAACTTAGTAAATGTAGAATATAATTGTCTTAATACAATAACTAAGAAAATGCCATAAAGGCTATGTTAACCAAAAAAAAAAAAAAAAAAAAAAAAAAAAAAAAAAAAAAAAAAAAAAAAAAACAAACAAAAAAAAACAGTTCAACAAAAAAAAAAAAAAAAAAAAAAAAAAAAAAAAAAAAAAAAAAAAAAAAAAAAAAAAAAAAAAAAAAAAAAAAA
>CAUYPK010105628.1:0-47259 GCA_963574355.1 Loris lydekkerianus
AAGATCAAAAATCACTTGGCAACAAAGATATTTGCACCAGATTGTTCACTGCAGCTCAATTCATAATTACCAAGTCTTGGAAGAAGCCCAAGTGCTCATCGACCCATGAATGGATTAATAAATTATGGTATATATATTCCATGGAATACTATGCAGCATTAAAAAGTTCTTGATTTAAAATACATCTATGACATATATCTTGGAAGGCAGCCTTGAGAGATGGCTCTTAATGATCCCTGCCTCTGCATACGTGCCTTTGGGTAATACTCTCCTAATAACCTGCTGCTGCTGCTTCTTTTTTTTTTTTTTTTTTTATAGACAGAGTCTCATTTTGTTGCCCTCAGTAGAGTGCGGGGGCATCACAGCTCACAGCAACCTCCAACTCCTGGGCTAAGGTGATTCTCTCACCTCAGCCTCCTGAATAACTAGGATCACAGGTGCCCGCCATATCACCCAGCTATTTTTTGTTGCAGTTTGGCCGGGGCCATGTTTGAAACCACCACCCTTGGTATATGGGGCCAGTGCCCTACTCACTGAGCCACAAGCACCGCCAAAATAACCTGCTTCTAACAGAGGAAATATGACAAAAGTAATGGGATGTTGCTTTTAAGATTAGGTTACAAATATACCGTGGCTTCCATCCTGGATACCCTCTCTCTCTCACTCACCTGCTCTGAGGGAAGCAGGCTCCCATGTTGTCAGTTCCCCTATGGAGAAGCTCAACTGGCAAGGAACTGATATCTCCAAACCTACATTAGCCACACGAATGGGCTCAGAAGCAGATCCTTGTCCAAGTTGAGCCTTGAGTTGATGCAGCTGTGGATGATACCCTAACTGAAGCATCAAGCACTTACAGCCAAAGATCTCCATACTCAAATTCTTAACCCACAGAAATTATGATAAATGTTTGTTCTTTTAAGCCTCAGAGGGTTGAGACAACTTGTTACACAGCAATAGATACAGATAAAACAACATCACTTTCACTTATCATGAAAATACTTCTAAGTAGGTCTTACCATCTCCTTTGCCTATGGACTCTTCACCTTCCTTGTTAACTACAGCATCTATAACAGAATCAGAAAATCCAATTTAAAAAATAGTTAAAAAGAAGCTGTAGCAATTTAGTCTTCCTATTCATTTCCCAATGAGTTCTGAGATTAATAATATCAAGAAGCAAAATCTGAGTGACGTTAAAGGTGAAAGCTAGCAGTAACTACTAGCTGATTTAAATTTCCCCTTTCATTCTTTGAGCTTCCTGCATAGCAGTGAATATGAAAAACTGACTCTATGGTGCAAGTCATTTAATGAAGCATCGAGGTACACAGCAGAAGCCCTGAAGATCTGTTATCCAGTTCTGCCCTGACCACCTAACAGCTTTTTAACTGTGGACAAGCTTCTGATACAATCAAGTTTCAGTTATTGCATCTATAAAATGGGGATAATGCCTTCATGATCTCGTAAGATTGTTTTGGGGATCAACTGAAATAACATAAAAATATTCTGCAAAGGAGTACAATGTTATTAAAAAATAAGGTTTTATTAATATGTATTTCAAGGGTAGAATACATACCGTATATACTTAAGTATATACGGTATAAGGACCAGTAATACTGTAATAGTAACTTGCCAATTCACAACCAAAATTGCTTAACTCAATTTTTAAGATTACTGTACATACTCGAGTATGTGCCGAAAAACCCGAACTCGGCACAAATTTTGCGCCAAAAAAACTCGGCTTATACTTGAGTATATATGGTAATAAAAAAATGGGCAAAAGTCATTAATAAATTTACCAGAAATTCAAATGGCTAATAAGCACAATATAATTATCATATTAGTGGAAATATCACCTTACATGTATGTGTTCCCCAATAACTGCCCAGCGTGCATGTGCACACACACTTTTATTTATTTATTTATTTATTTATTTATTTATTTATTTATTTATTTAAGTCTCAATGTTGTCCTTGGTAGAGGGCTGTGGTGTCACAGCTCACAGCAACCTCAAACTACTGGGCTTAAACAATTCTCTTGCCTCAGCCTCCCAAGTAGCTGGGACTACAGGCGCTCGCCACAATGCCTGGCTATTTTTTGGTTGTAGTTGTTATTGTTGTTTGGCAGGCCCAGGCTAGATTTGAACCTGCCAGCTCCAGTATGTGGCTGACACCCTAGCTGCTGAGCTACAGGCACCGAGCCCACACACACTTTTAGAAGTTATTAGTTTTCACTTAAATAAGTATTCGTGCTTACAAGATAAAGAAATTGAGGCATATGTCTTAACACAATAATTAAGAAATAAACGAGATGAGGTATATATTAACCAGTGCAATGTAAGTGTTCCTAATTCTACATGAAATCAGCACATTGTACTCCATAAATGCATTAATGTATACATGATCTATGTGTTTATGATTTAATAAAAAAAACTTTTTTTAAAGAAATTGAGGCCTAAATACAGAGCATTTACTTCAGTTGAGCTGCATTCTTGACAATGAAAACCACCAGCACTATAATCAGTAACCATGTGTCTTATTATTATTAATATGAAATCCTAATGACAAATTTTAACACATTTTAAAAAAATAGAAAAAGTAATTAAAGAAAAAAGTAATTTATTTATTTAGCTTAAAAAAATTTTTTTAAGAGAATTTAGTTTATAATCTAAATACTTCCCAAAAGCTTCTTCCTACAAAAGGTGCTCCAGGGAAATCTCACATACCCAAACTCCCCAATTCAGTACTAACCCCAGAAACCTTTCTTACCTCCAGCCCCACATCCATCCTCACTCTACAAACTATGTAGTCCAACCTCTCTTCATCCCTAAATGAAAAAGAATCCTTCCCCTTTCATGAGGTGGAATATAGGGGAGTGTGACCTGGTCATTTTCAGGCTATGGTAAGGCAGAAGACACTCAATAATTCTGTACCATCATATATGTATTTATTCCTTAATTGTAGAAAATTTGGAAAAAGGACCATTTTAAAGTAAAAAATAAAACTGTGTAAGAGCATGAGTGGATGTAACAATTTTTTTTTTTTTGGAGACAGGGCCTCAAGCTGTCGCTCTGGGTAGAGTGCTATGGCATCACAGCTCATAGCAACCTCCAGCTCCTGGGCTCAAGCGATTCTTCGGCCTCCGCCTCCCAAATAGTGGGACTACAGGCGCCTGCCACAACGCCAGCTATTTTTTGGTTGCAGTCGTCATTGTTGTTTAGCAAGCCCAGGCTGGATTCAAACCTGCCAGCTCATGTGTATGTGGCTGGTGTCTTAGCTGCTTGAGCCACAGGCATTCTGCTACTCATGAAAGTTAAATTCCCTGTAGTTTTTCACTATAAATAAAAGTAAATGTACAAATCTTTGTGGGCTTTCTTGAATATTTTCTGAAATAAATTTGTAGAAATGGAATTATCAGGTGTGAATATTTTACCTTCTAGAAATTTACCCATATTATTGATAATATTGCTATTAGCAGTGAGACTATTTCATTAAGAAAAACATTATCTGGCCAGCGCAGTGGCTCACACCATGCATGTAGAGCATGCATGTGCACACACACATTTATTTATTTATTTATTTTATTTTATTTTATTTTTTGAGAGTCTCACGTGTTGTTCTTGGTAGAGGGCTGGGGCGTCAGCAGAGCTAGTACTCTAGAAGGCCAAGGTAGGCAGGTTGCTTAAGCTCAGGAACCAGGTTGAGCAAGACAGAGACCCCCATCTCTACTACTAAAAATAGAAAAATTAGCTGGGCATTGTGCAGGCACCTATATTCCCAGCTACTCAGGAAGCTGAGAGAGGAAGATCATTTGAGCTCAGGAGTTTGAGGTTGCTGTAGGCTAGACTGAAGCCAGGGCCACATTAGCCTGGAGCAACTGAGTGAGACTCTGTCTCAAAAAAAAAAAAAGTGTGTGTAAATATATATATATATATACACATAGTACAAAAAGCACAACTAAACAATGTGCCTTGTTCACATACTATGATTAATGATACATGTTTCCATTTATCAAGATGGTAAAGTTTTTTCCTGTTTTTTTTTTTTTTTTTTTGAAAAGCAACACCTACAAGGTAAGGGGCGGTGATATGTGCCCGCACGTGCACACACACAAACACACACAGAGTACTTTCTAGAACAGTATTAAAAATGGGGCAATCTGGGCAGCATCTGTGGCTCAAAGGGGTAGGCGCCGGCCCCATATGCTGGAGGTGGCAGGTTCAAACCCAGTCCTGGCCAAAAACTGCAAAAAAAAAAAAAAAAAAAAAAAAAAGAAGGCAATCTATCAGCTAGCCATATTTCTCCATGAAAACATTTAATAAATACTAATTAAGCACTAATAATAATGTATAAAAATTTGTAAATTAGGAATTTTTTGTATATTAACACATCTAAAATAGAAATAGATACAAGGAAAAGATTGCCTATGAAGGTAAAACTTTCTCCAGAAACTTCTGTGGAAATTAAAATATGAACCTGAGAGCTATCTACATAATTCCCATGTGAAAATTACCATATATTTTAGAATGATAACATCTGAAATATCAGGGCAAAGAAAAAGATACCACCACAGGAACTGATAAATTAGCAAATTGCTATGAATAGTTAAACTGAAGCTATTACCCACATCTTTTAGCCAGAATAAAAACGTAATGACTACCAGCAAGAGAATATGATCTCTTGATTTGAGCAAACTCACCATCTCTGATAGGTGAGAACATGTCACCTAGACTACTTTTCCCAGTATCATCAAAGCTGGAGAAATCCTGATTTTTTCCACTGTCTGTATCCTTAGATAAAATATCTGTGTTTATGCTTCGAGGCAAACCTAATAGGAATTAGATATAAAAAATAAGTGTTAATACATCTTAATAAATTTCACAATCGGAAGCTAGGGTGTAAAAATTAATGCATTACCCACATTGCTGGTAATATTAAAACTATATCAGGAAAAGAAAAGAACAAACAGAGCTAAGCAAACCAGGAGTTTCAGAGAACGAGGGGTTCCTCGAAAGCAAATAGCTTAGTTGTTCACATACCAACATCTTATTTTAGCTCCTTTGATGAAAATGTTCTAAAATAATATATGTACTTTGCTGCACTCTCAAGTATACTGCATACAACTTACTTTTGCTTACTTACTTTTGACTCTTATGATCATCCACACATGACTGAAAAAAACGTCCCCAGACATACAGTGCAATGCCTAACACACAGCAGGATTCGATCAAAGTTAGTTCTCTTCCCCAACTTAGAATGAATGGGACTCTTTGTTTCCCTTTTCTGACTTTTTCTTCACTATCGTGGTTAACTTAACATTGCCCTCAGCATTACTGATCTCAAACGACTTCGCTAACCTCTGTAGTTTACTAAGAGGAAGGAAATCACATACCAAACTTACACAGAACAGCGGGGTAGACCACAACGAAGAGGCAGCAGCAGTTTGCACTTGCCGGCCGTACAGGATGCCTGGCTCTCGGGCAGTAACGTGGAGCCTGGCAGGCTCATTAGCTTCCCACTCACTCATTACTGGGATAAGAACTGAGTTCGTGAGATTCAAACACTTGGATGAAAGTCTGGGATCTGAACTGGCAGCATGTTACTGTGCTACATTTTCAAAAGTGTTTCATTTGGCATCTCAGTTGGAAATAAAACTGAAAAGCTTAAGATGAAAATAAAGAACACCCTGCATACCCAAAATGCCCCAGAGCAGCTCATGAAGTAAACTTTTCTAATAACACCTGTTAGAAAGCTAAAATAAAACAGAATAATTTGTTTCATTGCTGGAGAATGATTACACTAAGAATTAAGTTGCTATAGTGAAGAAATTTCCTCTCATTTTTTTCCCCAGTTTGAGTATCTTAACTCCAGCCTCTGAAATTTTAGGAAACAGATGTTTGCTATCATTTGCAAATAGTTCTAAAGTCTTATATTTTTATTTTTTTATATAGCTGTTTCCTATTAAAAATGAGCACCAGCAAAATGTGAGAAGTTCTTTTGAATAACTAAATTAGGACACCACAAGTTGAAGCAACATACGTTGCTTGAGCTAATTTTTCTATTTTTAGTAGAGATGGGGGTCTCTGTCTTGCTCAACATATGTTTTTTTCAACCCTTAGATTAATCTTACACAAAGCCTAAAATAATAATAGTAAAAGCAATGATGACCAAGATGACGACAATGATACTGGCAACACTATAGTCTGCTGAGTGTCTACCACGTGCCAGGCACTTCTGACACATCTTCTCTCATATTCACATGACCTTAAGAGCTAAATATTGTCTCAGCATGTAAAGAAAAAAGTGAGATTCAGGGTAGTAAAACTGCCTAAACCCACACTATAGGAAGTGACAGACTTGAGACTAAGTAAAGTGACTCTCAATGTTTCAGAAGGAAAGAAAAATGTATGTGTGTGTATTTGAAACAGAATGACTAAGCAAATGTGGCAAGATTCATAAAATTTATAAAGCAGTGATTCTGTGAAAGGGCAAAGCTCTGGAGTTCTTTGTACTAGTGTTAAAACTTTTCACTAAGTTGGTCATTCAAAATGAAATTAATAAAATCTGTTTGTAGGGGCAGAACACACACTCATTTTGCTAGAAATTTTGGGACTTTACCAAGAGTAATCACTAATCAGTGACCCAGCAGACCCGAGTCTTTCATTTCCTAATTAATGCTATCATTATTCAGTAAGAGCCTCCTTATTAAAACTCATGAATAACAGGAGAAACTTCAGAGAATTTATAGCAAATGAGAAAATATTTTGTTTAGTTTTTAAGATTATAAATAAAATTAACATTGTAAAATGATTTTGAAAATAATGTCACCTTTCATAATATAGCTAATTGAACATTTTGGGGCTGACATCATGCAAAATTATATTTCAAAAACAATTTTTTCTCCAGGACCTATTATTTTTCTATGTATAATGACTTTTATATTAGGATTATATAGATATAACAGGAAATTTATAGTAAATATACTATTTTTAAAACTATTCTATACTATCAAGGTCAACAAATTAAAGTTTTGCTTCTACTTATAAACAGCAAATTCAGAAGACACCAACAAATATTTTTGCCCAAGTACTTTACTATGAAAATGTAAAAAGACATAGATACATATATTTCTAGCTAGCATATTTTGGAAATATACCAGGATACAGGTAGACTTTTAAAAATATCTGTTGACAGTGCAGCATAACTTCTTAAAATAAAAACAAAAAACATTTTCACAATTTTACGCAATAGGATCCTTCGTGTGGGCCCAGAATACAATAAGTATTGGAAGCTTACCATTATACCTTCATAAAGTCTAAATGAATTACTGTTTCAGAACCATCTCATCAATCTGATTATCAGAGTAGAAGAAACCATTTCAAAACCTGCAATATTTCCATTTATTTTTATTTAATAAACTACAAATAGACTGCTTGATATGTGCCAGGTACTATTCAGTATTTAAAAATACTCATCACTTGACTTACATTTCACTCTGAAATATAAAAATAAAAGGAGCCATTAATCTTTTCTTTTTTTAAAACTAGGAGATCAAATTATGATGAAAGTGTCAAATTTTCATATCTCCACTAATCTGAAGACACAATGAAAAGTCTGAAGACACAATGAAAGTCTTCCACAATGAAAAAGTTTTACATGCAGGCAATAGCTGTAGTAGTGTTAACAATGAATAATTTTTGAGTTGGCCTCATTCTAGTTTTTAAGATAATATTTCTCTTAACAGTTCAGCTAAATAGAATAATTGCCTTTTTGTTGACTTTCTTGAAATTTATACCTAAAGTTAAAATTTTCACTTCTTCAATAACATCTAGTACTAATATTTTTCCCTAAATACTCAAGTGAACTTTGAGTTCTAGGTTCTAAAATAATAATTTTATATATATATAGAAGAACCCCCACCCCCAAATATGATATGTAAGCAACATTTACCTGCTTTGTCTTGAGCAGCGACCGCTCCTTTCCCCACCACTGTTGTCATGGGTTGTGGCAGAACGGTAGCAACAGAAGTGGTGGTTGCTTCTCTGACAATTCCAGAATTCTGCACTCCTCCACTAGTGCTGCTCACACTCACAGCTCGTTTGTTCACTGCCGTGGGCTTATTTGAACAGCTCTTATTTAAACCTGACTGAAATGTAATGAAATATTTTAAAGCTTAGGTTACTAATGTCTCATACTACAATTAATATTTCATAAATTCCCTGTTAAATTAAAAAATAAATTTTTCCCCTTACAAATCTTAAGCTTGCTGGTGAAGTTGAGCTTCCCTGTGAACCAAAAACCTCTTAAGATAGGTTTGAAGAGAGGATATATGCAAATTAAGTACCAAAAACTTAAAACTAAGCATCAAATGGTTTTTACTAAAATTAGCTAAAATGCTGAGATATAAAAACAATTACAAAGCAAAACTACACAGTTTAATTGATAGCATATAATTTCCGTATTCTGAGCTACATTTATTTAGTAAAATCAAAAATGCAGAAGAGAAAATATTTTACCTTACTGAGAGCAGTGGAGTACTGAAACGCTATACACTGCACAGATGTCTTGTGAGCACTGATGGTTTTAACTGGTGATTTCAACATCCTTAAATCATATTGATATATTTTCCCACGGGAAGATCCAATAGCTAAAGTGGCTCCATCAGGCATAAAATCTACTGCAGTTAGAGGAGCGTCAGCCACTAAAGTCTTCACTACCCTTCAGAAAACAGAACAAAGTGTATGCAGATGCGTTAGTATATACAGCTGTAAAAGCTTACCTAACATATAAAACATTGTACACAAAAAACAAGGTTACTTAGAACTGGGCAAACAGCATACAGATCCCAATTGTTTAAAGCAGAATGTGAGAATTTGACTTTGAGACATTCCTAATAAAATGGCACATAAAGAACTGCTGGACGTCCCCACCTGTTTTCCTATTCTTGTCCAAGAGATGCGTTCTGTATCTTCTAAAGGCAGTACTTATTTCTAAGAACGTGACAATTCCTGTGTGTTACTACTACACAAACAGGTTCTTGCCTCAGGGCTGAGAAGGCTCTCTGTAGCCACTTTCCATTTAATGACCCACGTGGGCCTCAAGAGGACCATGACCTTTCACAGGGGAGCAGCTGCTACTTTATTCTTAGTTGTCCATCTCTCGACCAAAAAGCTAAGAGGAACAGAGTTCGTGTGGCTCAAAACCTAATGCAGAAAGATGGATACTCATCTGCTGAAGCTGGGCTCTGTGCTGGTGTGTCTGGGAGAAGAGAAGAATGCTTTGCTGACTCTTGGGGTTCTCAGGAAATTAGTCCAAAAAAAGAGAGTAAATTAAGTAACAGTAAAAATTCTAATGTCATAACACAGGCTGACAGTGAGACCTTCCCTCATTGTAATGTTAATCTTCCCCATGATCTTTACATAGTTAGATGTCTTGAATACAACAGGGGCTCTCCTGCAGCTCTTTTGTTTTGGTTGAGTTTAGCTTTTTTGTTTTTTGTTTTTGTTTTTTTTTAATTAGCTAACCAAGCACACCTACAACTGAAGATGGGATAATGGGCCCAAATGCTCAGATTATGTCTCCCTAGCTCTAGATTAGTGTTTCTCCACTAGGGCATTTTACATGCAGGCAATAGCTGACAGTATCAGGACACAATTTAGGTGTCACTACTGGCATTCGGTGGGTGGAGGCCAGGGATGCTGCTCACTGTCCTCCAATGCCCAAGGCAGACCCCCACCCCACCCCCGCCTGCAGCAAAGAATCATCCAGCCCAAGAGGGCCACAGATTAGAAACTTGCTCTAGATAACAAATCAGTTCTAAAGCAAATTAATCATACTGCTTTAAAAACAAATGTTTAGTTGTGTTAAGAAAGAATAACATGTATGCTAAAATACAGATGTGAAGTTATTAATACGCTATTCCTCAACATTCATGTCCTAGAAGTGTATAGAATAAAACCCATGCTCCGGCAGTGTCTGTGGCTCAAGAAGCAGAGCACCAGCCCCATATACTGGGGGTGGCAGGTTCAAACCCAACCCCAGCCAAAAAAAAAAAAAAAAAAACCCATGCCCCATCTACTTTTCTTTGCATTAGAAGAAAAAAAAAATTCTTATCTTGCTAGGTATATCAAGTATATAAACTTCAGATCCCCAGACATTAATCAGAGGTCTACACAAATCACATAACTCTGCTAATGAAATAACTTCATTACCAAATTAAGAAATGAGCATATCACACTACTTACTTCTTACTTGAAGTATCATACAGAATGATTCTTTTATCCAAGCCTACAGTTACAAATAGCAATTCATTGACGGGAGAGAAGCAGATGCCTGACGCTGGAGCTCTGTGTGTACTGTCAAAGTTATGGTACGGACTCTGACTATTCACATCCCAGAGAGTTACCACTCCATTATCCGAAACACTGCCCAGTAGGGATTTCTTAAACAAGGAGTACTTCAAGTGCCGTATAGACTATAAAAATAAAAGAATAAACTTTATGTAATTATAAGATTCATAAAGACATTTTCTATAAACTATATAAATAATAGCCAACCAAACTACTCACATGCGGTTTAGAATTTCTCTGGTTTATAAAGTGACGGGTTTCAATCATGACAACTATGATATCATTTAGTGGACTATGACTGTGAAACATAGCAGTATTCTGTTAATTAAATATTTGTTGCCATTTTATTATCTTGGAAAATAGCTACCTCAGTCTCCTTCTTTCAGAGGAAAAACACAATTCATTGAGATAGTTCACATTAATTCAACAGGGTTAGAACATTCCCATAAATAAAAGGCCCAGTCACAGTCAAGTCACAAACAAGTATAAGGGAATGGAGAGAGAGAATTCCTTGTTTTCTATATATATTTTAGGTATTTAGATATATTTGTTTGAATCTGAGAATCCAATGGTACAGACAATTCAACACTTTAAGTGTGATAAAAAATTAAACCACAAAGGACAAATTGGCCACACTCTAGACTGGGGAAGGACTGTATCCATTCTTTCAAAAGCATCAGCCCGAGGGCAATGCTGGCCTCTCTCTAAACCCTCATCTCTGGGGAGAGTAGAGATACCTCTCTCTTCTAGTTTCTATGCATCAGTATAAACAAAGATCCAGTTTGAACAAACAGGTCTTAGATTAAAACTGGCTGAGTTTTATCTACATTTACTGAAATGTTGCTTTCAAACTTATACTGATGTTATTGTTTACTGTTCTGAGAATTAAGTACTTCACATTTAAACTAATTTTGCCCACAAATTCATATGCTACTTACTTCTAAGATGTTTCAAAATAAAACTATTAGCCCCCAACAACAAATGTTTAGGAATAACATAAAACAAATTCTAAGAAAACAAAAGGAATATTAGTTACCAGGCAATAGTACTTATATGTTAATCCATTAAATTTGGCTCCTTTATTTTCATATGGCTAAAGTACCGAGATAAAATGTTGACTTATATGGTTTTTATCTTTGTTGAGAAAAAGCATGCCACTTGAATATACAAATCTTTCATCTGCTCTACATTCAAGAAAAATTACATGAATCTTGAGTATCTAAGAGACATAATGTGTCTAAAGCCATACAGAAACCTATTAAAACAGAAGGCAAAGCATTCATTTTAAAAGACTGTTATAGTCCTTTACACAATCTAAATATGGATTAAATGTACAAGTAAAATTTAAAAAGAACTAAAACCATAAAATCATAAACCTGTGTAGATTCTCAAAATTCCTTAAGTTCAACCTCTTAGCCACAGCAGGAATTTGCCTAAAACATCCTGAAAATATGGACACCCAGAATCTCCTTGAACATAGTAGGAAACAAAGAGCTTACTCCTTTACATACTAAAACTTTGTGAATAACAAAAATGTATTTCTTGATTAAGTCAAAACCTAAATTCCGAGTGGCGCCTGTGGCTCAAAGGAGTAGGGTTGCCAACCCCATACACCGGAGGTGGTGGGTTCAAACCCAGCCCCGGCCAAAAATGGCAAAAAAAAAAAAAAAAAAAGTCAAAACCTAAATTCCATATATTGCTTCAAGTTCTTGGGACCTCCAAGGTAACTCATTATGGAAAAAAAGCTAAAGGTAACCATAAATTTTCCACTCAGTTAAGCCTCAGGTAGACACTCAAACTCTGCAGGACTTAGAAACTCCCAACTCTCCAAACCTCAGTGTTTTCATTTACAAACAGAAAACACTCTTGTTCACCTGTCAAGATTATTTTGAGGATTAAAGAGCATTTGTGCACAGAGCCAGGTACACAGGGGCCGTCTCCCCTGTTCTCATGGGCTCACAACCTTCTCACTCACTGTGTCTTACTCATGCAGACGCACCGTCCAACCATCGTTCACACATCCACCTGACTTCTTTAAATGCATCCCCTTTATCTCTTTGATAATATTAACGGAATTTCACTTCTGAACTTTAGATCATCTTAGCTAATAACTCTGGATAAACAAAACATTGATCTACCAAATTATATTTAAAATAAATATTAACTCCTTTGGGTACTGGTAGCACTTACCAACCTCCATCTTGTTCTGGACAATTTCTAAGAAAAAAAATACCAGCAAGAAGCTTATGAGAAAAAAAATAATCCCAGCACTATAAGCAACAATGGTTTTTTTTTGTTTTTTATGATACATCATCAATGTGTAAGAATCTGTGTATGTGTAGAGGAGGGAGATTGTTTCTAAATATAAAAAGTATACTACTCACTACAAATGAGAAGTTGGCAAACTTATTTGTAAAAGGCCAGGTAGTAAATAGCCCATGCTGTTGTACGACTGAAGTAGTTACAGACAATACATAAACAGCCAGCCACAGGTCATAGTTTGCCAACCCCTAATATAGATATTTGGAAAATTATAAAAATCATCCCTAATCCCACCACCTAAGGAGAAACTGGTTAATATTTTTTGGGGGGAGCATATCCTTTAAGTATTTTTCTGTGTATACATACATGTGTGTATATTTAACAGAGTATCAATAGAAAACATGGGATCATGCTTTGCTATTATAAACAGTCATGTTGTTAGTGTTTTCTCCTACATAATTTTAAGAGCTGGATAATACATGAATGCATGAATATATCAATTTATCTAAATAATATAATATCGGACATTTAGGTTCCTTCTAATTCCCAAGTGCTCTACTATCATTTTAAAATATTGCTAATTCATGAAGGAATTTGTATTTCATTGCTGTTCATACCTTCAAGGTTCTTGGTTGAAAAATACTAAAAGTTCATCTTCTTTTGCGAATTTCCCATTCATTTACTTTGCCTATTTTCTATTAGGCTATTAAGATTTTTAACTTGCAACAGTTCTTACTATGTTAATTCTTTATGTTCCCATAGTTTTTCAATGCTTTTCCTAACTCCTTTTATTTGGGTTGAATTTTGTTGTCTTGTATTTTTAAATTTTATGAAGTTATATATTTAAATTGATCAAACTTGTTCCCAATGACTTATAAATTTGTTCTTAGAGAAGCCTTCCCATTGCATACATAAGAACATACATTCATATTATCTCCTTGACATTATAAAGCTGCAGAAAATAATACATAGATATATACTATATTCACGCATACGTAAACACATATACTCACATACTATGTATACACAAACACATATGGTATTCCTTTGATTCCACCCTCCCTCTCCTTGGTTCTCAGCATCTTTGTTCAACCTCCCACCATCTGCCACCTGAGCCAGTGCGCAGTCATCCTACTTCCATTCTCAGTGGCTCACTACCCACCCTTCACTCTAAAGCAGAAGTAACATCCTCAAAACTGGAAACCAGAACACATTTTTCTCTTGCTTAAAATCCTTCCAATCAGGGAAGTCTGAGAAAACAGTGGTTACAGCAGGGGCAAAGTTTTTGAATCTCCTTTAATTCCTGTGTGAGCACGCACATACGTGTATGTTTAAGTGTGGAGAAAGGCAGGCTTGAGAATGCCTATCTTTAGAAAGCCCTGCTTTCCTAGTTGGTCCTTGGCTAGGATCTGCAAACTTGGGTTTTGGGAGGGTTCCCACTATCCTAACTGTTAAGAGTGGCTCACTATACTGAAACTGTGCAAAAGACATGGTATATAGCTGAATGCTTGGTTTCCTTCTGGGAGTACGGAATTTTGGTATATACTAGGCAGAGGGTACCTTGGTAAAAAGTCCCCAATAAAAACCATGGGCAATGAGTCTCCAACATGCTTCCCTGGTAGATAATGTTTCGTACATGTCATAATTCGATGCTGGAGGATTAACGCGTTCCTAGTTTCCCATAGACTTCACCCTATCAGATTTTCCTTTTGCTGATTTTACTTTGTATCCTTTCAATGTCATAAATTGTAGCTCTGAGTCCTATGAATCTTCCCAGTGAATCATCAAATTGATGGTGTGTACATTGTTACACTAAATAACAAATCTAAAATCCCACACACAACCTTTACAACAAAACTAGGTATTCCCATGAAACCCAAAATACATGCTGCTAAGTCAAACAATTAACATCCACAAATCCTTCATGGTTTTAGTGTCTGTGCAGAAAGAAGCAGAGGGAAATAACAAAAAATCTGAAACAGATCTAAGAACAAAGCAGCCCACAATAGCCAAAAGGTATTCACAGAAAAGCATGATGTTTAATTTTACGACATCAGCCCAGGAATACCCACTGAGTCAGAAGGTCTATGTAAAAGGTCTGGAGGACAAGAGCACTTTAGCCCCAGTGAATAACCACAGCTGAGCAGCCAAAGGGCAACCCTCCCATGTTAGGGCCCCATCCTGCAGAGACACTTCAGGGAGAGGAAGCAAACCCGAACACAAGGAAAGTGACAGACCTAAAGGACAAAGGTCCACATGCAGGCAGGAGAACAGAATAGTGCCAGGGAACCTAAGAAAGCGCTGTCATGAAAACAGACAGACAAAATAAAAACTATCAGAAAAACAAGAGAGAGCTCTGCAGGTTAAAGACATCCTACAACTCATCTCTGTCCAGAAGTTCAGAGAAACTAATTTCACAGATAAATCCCACACAAAGTTATTATGAAAAGAAAGAGAAAAAGGAGAAAAGTACTGTCAGCAAGTGGCCAAAAGAACAAAAAATAATACATGGCATTAAGAAACAACTTAAATTAGAATGAGAGAATGCAGAAATAAGATGTCAGAACTTGGAAAAGAATTAGAAATTGTAAGTCTCTTCAAAAATGAAGGCTAATCTTAAAGATAGATAAAGAGATTTTTAAAAATCAAGAAGAAATAAGGAAAAACTCTAAAAAACCTGAAAGTGATAAACCATTAGAAGGTAAGCAAAGAGGATATAAAAACAATAAAAACAACAAAAAGCACAAAGATAAAGAACAAATACTAAAAACCATAAGAAATATTTCCAAAAAATAAAAAAAGATTTGAAACCACATATTAAATAACATACCACACATCTAATAGCAATATAGAATAACCAAGATCAAGACATTCTAGTAAAATTAATGGACCTTAAAGAAAATAAATCCTTTAAACATCAAGGAAAAAAGAACTGATTTATTATAAGGAAAAAAATAAATTATCACCAGACATTTGAGACCAAAGAAAATGAACTCACTACTAAAACACGCTGAAGGAACTTACACTCTCAAAGAAAAGGTCAAAAGCAGAAGATACATATGTGCAAAAACAATAACATACAGTGCTCACTGTTATAAAAATTTGGAAAATAGCAAAAACAACAGAGAAATGTTTACATCAACAGAAGAATTGAACAATGAAGAGTAAGGAGAACTGGGATAGATCACCTATGAGATAATCAGAAAACAAGATTAGACCAATATAATGACTATACACGTATAAACCACACAGAAGACAGAGCTGTGCACAAAAACACTATAAAAAAAATATTTCACTAACCTTCCATTAAAAGAAAACTGAAAAAGAAAAATAGAAGGCAAATAATTAGCCTTTAAGAAGTATATATGGATATAGATTATCAGTTAATTCATGCTTATAGGTCAATTAGAACATGTGCTAGAATATGCTGAAGAATATAATATGTAGGAGAGTAAGTATATTCAAACACTACAGAAATATACAGCGTATGTTACCATATAAACATTTCATACCAATACTCCTGTATTATATAAAGATCTCTCACAGATACAAGACGCTATAGTCAGTCAAACTTTTTGGGTGCTGAAATTCAGGTATAAACATAACTAAATAAACCAAATTAAACTCATTCTTGATAAAATAATTATTTTTAAAACTGTAATTAATCATTATTTACATTTCCAAGATCTCTGTACTCAAGGAGCTTATTAATGCTTACAAAATCTATACATGAAACATCAAAAGTTTCACTTAAGAAAGCTAAAATGGATTTAACATATATTGAACCATGTTGTATTTAAAATCCCTCAGAAAACCAGCTACATTTAAAGATCATTTTTTAATCTAAGGAATCAATAAAACAGATTGACATTTTCAACTGCTTGGAAAAAGGCTGCAGTTTGAGAAAGGTATGACACTGGGTCAGCGATTTGGGAGCCTAAGTTGCTGAACTTGCTGAACAGTGATGTGCACGGGCAATCTAAGAATGCCGTCAGGCCCGGCAGCTCTGCAGAAGCAGCGAGCCTCTTCCTCCTCTGTAGAAAGACACGACAATCCACATAAAACAAATAGCTTCTATTCAGCTGAGACATTTTGAAGTATGATTGTCAATACATTCAGGAAATCTTTATTTCTGATATCAAATTCAATATGATGCAGATACTGTGAGATTCTATGGTTTTGTCACTTTCACTAAGAAACCAATTTGGTAATTTTTTTTTTTTTTAGATAGTCTCAGTCTGTTACCCTCCGGTAAAGAGCCACGACCTCACAGCTCACAGCAACCTCAAACCCCTGGGCTCAAGCGATTCTCTTGCCTCAGCCTCATGAGTAGCTGGGACTACAGACACCCACCACAATGCCCAGCTACTTTTAAAGATGGAGTCTCACTCTTGCTCAGCCTGGTCTCAGACAATCAACCCACTTCAGCCTCCCAGAGTGCTAGGAATACAGGCATGAGCCTTAAAGATTTCAAATCCTTGACTGTTCATAGAAAAAAAAAAAATAATAATAATAATGTATTCATAGATGCGCCTTACCTACTATTTTGCTCAATAACCCAGAGTCTATTTACAGTAAAACTGATCAACATAGAAATTGGGCTGAGTACCAGTGTGTTTGGATGCAATTATATCAACTTTTTGACAGACTTGAATTTTTTCTAAATTGTTTAAATTTAAGAAACAAATATTACATGTATTTATAAAACCTAAACAAATTTTAAGAAATTTTCATAATTTTTAATAATGAATGCTCAAGTAGCAATTCCATGCTTTTGTCAATTGCTTGTAGGAAAAAAAAAACTAATTAAAATAAACTCCAAAGATTCCAATGATGCTGGCTGTAAAAGAGAAACATGGTGTGCAGAATCAAGAAAACCACGACTTTCCTAAGAAAACTGGGACTGCACCCTTACATACACAGAGGCCAAATTCTATCTCCTAGCTCATATAGTAAAGGTGGTATTGCTTATCAGAAAAAAATGAAATAATACACTATACAAAATATAACTATTTGTTCCAATAACAAAGGGAAAAACATAACACACTCCATCCAGTCTGTTTCTTCACTTACTTTAATGCTCTTCTTATTCTAATTGGTCTAAAAACACAAAATAGTGTTACTAAGGTCAAGTTATGGCTGGGTTTAGAGGGAATGCATTAAACCAAAAGATGTTCAAACCAGTTTGGAGAAGTAAATCACAAAAGCTGTTTAATTGGGTTGTTGTCTCTACCGAAAACAGAACAACTAGTAAGCATGGTGGCACAGGAGGCTGAGACAAGAGAATGGCTTGAACCCAAAAGTCTGAGGTTGCTGTGAGCTGTGATATCACAGCACTCTGCCTAGGGTGACAAAGTGAGACTCTGTGTCAAAAAAAAAAAAAGGATACGTTAGTGGATAGGTACTATAATTCAGTAAAAGCTCACAATAACAACTAATATTCATTGACCTCTTACCCAGTGTTAGGCACAGTGATAAACACATTCGCAATCTGATTTAGACATTATAAAAGGTATAAAAGGTGACAAGAGAACAGTGCAAAGGAGAATACAGCAACATTCCCAAAAGCTTGGGATCCTCACATATTCATCTGCTCCTGAGCCAGAAAGAAAATAATGCCACCACTTTTGAAGAACTGAGATTTAAAATGGTCAATTAAGATTTGTGAGATCTGAAAGTCCTGGAATCTCAGTCTTCTCACTTGTAAAATGAGAACAACATATACCTCATAAGCCAGCAGCAAAGACTAACTGAGAGAACTTGATATAAAGAACTGACCAGTGTTGAAACACAGTGAGTGGTAGTTAGGTATTCTATGCAGTGATAACTTCTGCCCAGAACCGGCTACACAAATACACAGATTCTTTCAGCACACGCCCTATTCCCTCCTCTAACCCCAGGCCTGAATGCTTTTCCCCACTTCCCCCACTTCTTCTCAAATGGGTTAGGTACCCTTCCTTTATGCTCCCTTGGAATCCTACAATTTATTGTGTTTCTAGCACTCAACGTATTATTTGGTTAATTGTCCATTTACTAGCTTATCGCTATTCCTAAAACGTAAACTGTCTTATTCAAAGCCTTGTCCTCAGCACTTAACCAGCGCCTCTAATAATAAAGCACTCAGTAAAGCCTATTAAATTATAGGAATCAATGAAAAAGTAATGTATACATCATTTTTAAAATTCAATCATTTTATTTAAATGTTTAAAAGGTAATAAAGAGTAATAAGAAAGAACACTTAAAACATTTTTCTTGAAACATTCTAAAAGGTGAGAATAAGCAGCATAAAAGCAGGAAAGGAGCAAAAAAAAAAAGTAACTTCTATCAAAATACACACAGGCTACAGAAATAAAACAACTATGAATCATAGGAACTAAGTAATTTAAAATTTCCAAAAATATAAATTTTGTCTGTGAAACACACCACTCTAATTAGATAAAGGGTATTTATTAAAAACAAAAATAAAAACTTACAGTTACTACCATGCTTGGTATAAAGTGTGAATGTCTCTGCCTAAATTTGGGACAAAATTAAGAGAGTTGCATATATCTTATTTGTGTTATGTCGTATCTTTTTACTCTCGTAGTACTTTTTTTTAATAAAGAGAGACTCTTAAATTTAATGACATTAATTCTAATATGTTGGTCTTTTCTTTGATGGTTGTGCTTTTGTGTTCTTAGAGAATCTTGCTTACCTTAAGGTTTTAAAGATACTATCCTATGTTTGCTTTTAGAAGATTTACTGTTTCATTTTTCTCATTTATGTTACTTATGGCCCCTTTCAAATTAATTTCTGTGTATGATGTGATATAGGGTTCTAATTGCATCAGCATTATTTATTGTGAAGATTAACCTATCTCTACTGAATTGCCTTCCTCGCAAAACTGGTTATTGTATACATTAGTTTGTAAACATTGTTTCGTTTCATTAACCTAGTTGACTACTATTAATATGAAATCTCACTGTTTTGATCACCATAGCTTTGTGGTAAGTCAAAGTATTTCTGATTTGGCCTTGACCGTTCAAGGTCCTTGGCATTTCTGTCTGAATTTTAGAAACAGCTTGCCTATTTCTACCAAAATATCTGCTTAGATTTTGATTGGTATTATGTTAATAGCAGATCTATGGACCAATTTAGGAAGAATTACTATCTTAAAAATATTGATTCTTCCATGAACATGGTATAAACTTTTCATTTATATAGACTTTTAATTTTTCTCAGTAGTGTTTTTTCTTTTAGAAGTCATGCATATCTTTTGCGAGATTGTTATTATGTATTTAACTTTTTGATGTTACATTATAAAGTGCATTTTTTGTTGTTAAATTTTAATTTCCAATTCCTTATGCCTTATATAGAGAAATGCAGCTGATATTTGTATATTGCCCCTTTAATCACAAATCCTGCTACATTCACTTAATAATTTTGACAGTTTCAATTCTTTTTAAAGAATCTATAGGCTGTTTCTGCATTTGCAGTGTATACATACTATACTGTGTCATCTGTGAATAATAGTTTTATTTCTTATTTTCCCAATAAAATTTTTATACATTTTATTATTTTCTTTAAATTGTGTTGACTAAGATCTCTAATCCAGTGTTGAATAGAAGTGTTAATAGTAAACATCTTAATTTTGTCCCAAATTTAGGAAGAAACATTCACACTTTACTAATAAGCGTGGTAGTGTATTAACAGTTAAGTTATTTATAGTTTCTTATGTTTTTCAAATATAGCCATTTTGGGGATAACCTGTGAGTAACTATATATATTTTGATATACTATACATAGTATATGTGAGGTCTGACAATTAAGTTCACAAACTCATCACTACAGTCACCTCTGAAGTACTCGCCTTGGAAAGCTGTGCACCAATGCCAGCACCTAGTCCACCCTGCAGAGTAATTCTGGAGCTCTTTTTCTGGAATGGCCATCAAAGCTGTTGTCATATTACCTTTCAGTATTTCCTTTATCTTCAGGTAATGAAAAAAATCATTGGGGGGCAGATCAGGCAGACTATGGAGGGTATTCCAATACATTTATTTGTTCACTGGCTAACAACTCACTCACACAGTGTCATGTGACCTGGTACGTTGTTGTAATTCAAAAGCCATACCTTTCTGATGCCAAGATTTTCAGTTAAGATTTTCCTAACCATTTTTCCATCAGTGTTTACCTGGTCTGCTATGCTTCTCACAGTCAGCCAATGAATCTGACAACGTTTTCATCAGTTCTGCTGGTTACTGGCCGACCCGACCTCTCTTCATCAGTGACGCTTTCTCTCCCCCCAGAAAAACACTTAATCCATTTGTACACTGTTCTTTTCTTCAGGGCATTATATCCACAAACTTGAACTAACACATCCATGATTTCACTTCCACTCCTCCCAAGTTTAACAAGAAATTTAATGTTTCTTTATTCCTCTAATTCAAGCTCCTACAGTGTCGTGACAGCACACAAAATCACGCAATTATAATGAACACTACTCAGCAAGACGTCACTACACGTCAACAGGAACACAGCTGTGAGACACTGATATACCTTGTCGTGAAATTTTAATGAATTGTTTGTACAGTGCTGCCAAGTAAGCACACGGTGGCAAGTTCACAACTTAATTGTCAGATCTTGTAGCTATATTCTAAGAGGATGTCTTAGAATTAAATTGCATAATCAAATTTCAGTAAGGACCACAATCTAGTATGAATTAGTTTATTTAAACATTTTTAAATACTACCATTAAAAAATAGCTAGTAGTTTTACAAGGTAGCCAAATGCAAATTTAAAACATTTAAAAAATTTTAAAACCTAAGTTCACTATCTCATATAATTCAAAATCTATCTTACCAACACTGTTTTCAATAAACCCATACTGTACCTGATTACTACCATGGCCAAAAGGAGTACCAGACAAATTAGTGGTTATACTGTGCAGAATAATTTCACCACTAACAGATCCAGAAGCAACATAGCAATCATTCCAATTGTATGTTACACAAGTGACTTCACTTTTATGATCCTGAAAGAGAGAAATGAAAGTAAATGCGTTGCCCCATAACCTTCAAACAGCCCATTGTCACGTTTTTGTAAATAATAAATATTACCTATTTGTGAATCTAATATTTAACATTTTCCCCAAATAACTTTAAAATATCATTCAATTGAGTAACTATCTAATGAATACCAAGTCTATTCAGGAAACAGGTTTTCTTACATAACCATAATAATGATTCAAGCACTCTGAAAAAAAAAAAAAGACATTATGGAAAGGTAATTTTCTACAAAGCATTATGTCTACCTTACAGATTTGCTTCCACTGACAAATAACATCTATTACAAGTTGACTATGATAAGAACTCCTGCCCTTGAGAGTGTTACTGCTCAAGTGAGAAGACAGGCCATTTATATCATGTGAAAATGGCGCAGTGATGCTAAATGAGTGGTGGAGGGAGAGTGTCAGAGCAAAGAGAAAGATGTCACTGTGGACCGAGCCGGCAAAGGAAGCCTTATGGGAGACATGAAGCTGGAGTTCAACCTTAAAGAAAGGACAGGACAAAAGTCACAGGAAGGGGAGAGAAGCCAGACATTGCAAAATGGAGCATTGAGAACAACAAATGGGCAAGTCCCATCTGAAAGATAACAACTAGCGGCTCTTCCATCTGCTGAGCGCCTGTTAGTGCTGAGAGCCTGAGAGGCAAGGTCATTTTGTCCATTTTACAAATGAGATGCGTGAGGTACCAGGAGTCTAAGATACTTGTGCAAGCTCATATGACTGCTCAGTGATAAGCCCAGGTGCAGTCCCACATCAAACTCCAAAGCCTCCACCCTTCGACTATACCAGGCTGCCTCTCAAATCCAAATGGGAATGAATCCACCTTGGGAAAACAAAACTATTGGGTTTCAAACAAACCGAGTGCACAAGGGCTGTGTTTCCAACATCAAATTAGAGAGATGTCTAGCAGAAGCACAGAACAGTGATTACAGTTAGGAGGACAATTTTTAACAGTTTGGTGCTGTATTTCAGTAATGTAAACAGACTAACCTCTGTATCTAATAAAATTAGATTTGTGTAATAGCAAGAATAATAGCTATGCTATTTCTTTTCAAGTGGTCCTTCACATTCAGAGATTTCTTTACATTTTATTCTTTTTCTAAATCAAAGAAACAACTATCTTGATACAGCAACAGTAAATGTTTGATGAGAAGAAAAAAGGAATAACAGACATTTGGTGTATCATTCCTGTTCGAGAAATTAAGAACAAGGGGTCCAGTACAGTGTCTATGACTTTGTAAAGAGCCAGGTGTCTTTCTTATTTCAACTATGGAAAATGAGTTATTTAGTAAACATTTACCAAGCACCTAGCAAGTGCCAGAAATTGTGTTAAAACCCCAGGGAGGGCTATAGAGGAGGTGTGTAAGGGTGAAAGGGAAGATTTCCCACTATCACAATTACTCAAAGACTCATTAACGGAATGAATGCAGGAACAAAGCACTCTAAGGATTTCAAACAAGGAAAAGAGAAAAAACTATCAGGACTGACAGGGAAAGCTGAGAAAGGAAAAGTGAGTAGAATTGTGCCACCCAGGGATGGGGTAGGTGAAATTCCTAACATGTGTGACACTGTGTGACAAAACCGGCCATGGAACCTAATCTCTTCTCAAACTCTCTAAGACTCCCTATTCATAGCAGAGTATCCCTCTAAATACCTTGAATTCAAATATTTCATAATTTAAAAGACAAAACAATGTATCTCTGGATTTGCATTTCATTTTCATTATTAGTTGTTTGACATGGAACCAGTTATTTAACATCTCTGACTCAGCTTCTCTATCTGTACACAGGAGGAGTGCTACCCAATTCGCAGAGTTGTTGAAATAAGCAGAATAAATATATATAAGCACAGCAGTTGTCATACAAAAGGACTCAATTAAAAAAAACGTTAACTATCCTCATTACTGGCAACTTTTCAACTGCCTGTGTACTATCTTTTCCATAGCAAAGATTTTAGAATTAAGACTCTTGAAAGCTTATCTAAACCTAAAATAGTGACCTTCTAAAAGCAATACTTAAACAGCAATTATAGGATCATATTTTAACTTACCTAGGAGAAAATAATTCTTCTATATACCATTTCTCTAGTAAGAATTAACTCAATGACATTAAGACATATACCAAAATGACAATGATGTCTGGCATTTGCTACAAAATAATCTGGAAGTGGGAGGTCAGAGAGCACGTGAGTGCACAGATAAAACCACACTGAGCATGAGTCTATCACCGCTGATGTCAGTGACGACACAGCTGCACAGCTGATGGGCTAAAGGAAAGTCTTTCTCTGTATGAATATATACAGAGGTTTAAATTTTCCATTATTAAAACTTTTTTAAAGACAAAAATTAAAACTAATGTTAAAAATCAACTTCTAAGAAATACAAAGACCCAATAACAAAAAGTAGAATTAAAAAAAAAAAAAAATCATAACCAGAGACTTTCTTATAACAAATATTTTTACGTTCTGAAACTGCAAAAAGCTATTTAATGAAATTGTAAACAATAAATCATCTTATAAAATATTATATTACCAAGTTAAAAACACACACACACCAAAATAATACAAAACAATAGCAGCCAAATATACTACAGAACTAAGATGCCAAACCCCCAACTCTGATTGCCATGCTAAATATCATCACCCTAAAACCAGTATCCTTCTTCCCAAAGAACCCTAAAAAACCCCTGATGATGGCAAACCATAATTCAGGGGGGAAAAAATGAAGGAACTGGTTCACTCAAGAAAGACCAGAACTAAGTTAAAAAATAAAGAGAAAGTTTTAAACATTGATAATAATGCCTTAATGATATACATGGAAGAAAAAGATAAAAAGGAGTTTTTAGTTAAACGGGATCTTTATTTTCCTTAACAAATCTCACTTCAATTCTGAAGCAGTTTATTTTTATCATAAAAGCTCAAAATTAAAAGTTTGGTTACGACTCTAAACACATTGTAAGATTCCCATTTTTTGTAACGATTAAAAAAAACAACAGCAACCAAATTGCTTACCTTAAGAGATCGATGAACTCGTTTTGATTTTAAATCCCAAATATTAACAGTGTTATTAAGGCCTCCGCTTACCAAATGCATGGATGTAGAATTTAAATTGACACATGTCTGCTTTTGCTATTTAAAAAAAAAAAGTTAATTTAATAGAGCAAACCCAGTTCTCGTCCAACATACAAGATCAACAAAAATAAACATGACTGTAAAGTTCCACTGTTAAAGTAATTTTAAAATAAGTAGGATTAAATTTTATTATCCCAGTGGAAAAGATCTAATACCTCAAAGAGCACAGGAGTAACAGGCCTTGAAAGGACTACCAAGAAGAGGTCATCAAAACAAGATGTTCAAAAAATTATTAATAAAAGCAAAAGAACCAATGCTTATAAAATATTTTAAAAAGCAAATTAAAGTAAATTCAGTATTAGAACCAAACTGATCTCACATTTAACCACCTGCATTAGTACTTAACTGTAAGAATGAGGGCTAAGAAGTATAGCAACTAATTGGGAACATTCACAAAACCCCTGGAATTGTGTCACACTCGTCAATATCTTTTTAATACTTAAAAAGAAAAGGTCCAACACTGATTCACTGATTCCAAGGTATAATGTACACAAGTAGCATACACAGTGTGGAGATGGAAATAAAAACTGTGTTGGTATCGACATTAAATTCAACAAATGATTGTTAACCATCTATGACAGGACCCAAAGACCTGAAGATGACTATGATGTTTTGCCTGCTCTTCAAGAGCTCAATCTGCCCTTTATCACCTTTAATTGTCCTCTGCTTTAATTTTACTAAACTCAATGTGAAGGTGCCTCAACTCCCATTTTTACCCTCAGCAGATGTTCTCACTGCCCCAGCCTCCAACTGGGGAAACTGAGGGTTGGAACTCAGGTTCAAGCCAATTTCACTGGATACCTTTAGGAAAAGATTGATAAAAAACGTAAGCCCTCTTTAAATTAGCTGAGCTTACAGTTTATTGTCCTGATGTTTTCTTACCAACGGAGTTATGTAAAATTATGATAATTCAGAATAATTTAGAATTCGTGATAAAAACTTTGACCCTAAAAAAAAAACCAAAAACCCTATCCATTATTTATGTTTTTACTTATCTTATTTTAAAAAGCAATAGCTTTGAAGGAGTATGTGCCACTGGAACTCAAGAACTGAAACTGGAATTAATCCCTCAATTAGCAGGATTAATTTATAAAAACAAAAGGATAAGGGAACAATAGGCAGTGAGACCTTCATTTAAATCCTTGGGAACAAAGCTCATGTGACAAAAGCCATCCTGTTCAAGGAGGGCACGGGAGGTCCAGGCAGGTCCCTCAGGATGAAGTGGACAACCTGAAGCAGAGGGCTGCCACAGACATGGATCTTTCAGGGAGGATTTAAGCCTGAGGTCAGTAAAGTAATGTGTGCCATTAGGGTTCCATACGATCAGGTCAGTCAAGCAACCTCGGTGGGCACAGCCCAGAAACGGGCAGCAGCAGGGACCCTCCCACAGAGGGAAAATGGAGAAAATAAGCACCTAGTTACTAAAATCTAAATCTTCAACTGTTTCTCTAGGGTCCAATATTGTTTCACCTAAAGATGCTTCAGTAAACACACATACCTACCTTTAAGTATTACTGTATTTTTTTTTTTTTTAACGTACACAAGGAGGATCATTTTTATTTGAACTTGGCTTTAAAGTTTGCAATGTGCCTTACCTCATATTTTCTTCTTAGATCCTAAAATTAATTTTTTTATTAAATCATAGCTGTGCACATTAATGCAATCATGTGGCACCATGCATTGGTTTTATATACAATTTGACACATTTTCATCACACTGGTTAACACGGCCTTCCTGGCATTTTCTTAGTTATTGTGTATAGACATTTACATTCTACATTCAGTAAGTTTCACATGTACCCTTGTAAGATACACCATAGGTGTGGTCCCACCAATCACCCTCCCTCCCTCCATCTTCCCACTTCCCCTCCCGCTCTCTTTCCCCCAGATTCTTAGGTTATAACTGGGTTATAGCTTTCATATGAAAGCCATAAAGTAGTTTCATAGTAGGGCTGAGTACATTGGATACTTTTTCTTCCATTCTTGAGATACTTTGCTAAGAAGAATATGTTCCAGCTCCATCCATGTAAACATGAAAGAGGTAAAGCAGATGTCTCTACTGTATTATTTTAATGACACTTTTGAACACCTTTATATTTAGTTGCCAGCGTAATAAACAAGCAATTACCACTCAAGCAAACCTAAGATTTTTTAAAGATTGTTTTTATTTCTAAATCACTTACCCCTTCAGCAAGCTCTAAAAGTGGAAAAGGTTTACTTTTGCAACTTGAAACAACGATTTTGTCGCCACTAGAAGATGCTGTCACTAGGAAGTTATCTAAATGAAGAGTTAGGGAACATCAAACCATCCATCAGCATTCGACAAACAATGAATATAGCCTACACTAGGTTTTAAAAATGGGTCCGGTTACTAATTACTAAGACTAATTCTCCTTGCCACTATTTCAGGGAAGAACTGTCCTTTCTGGCTGTGCTATCACTTGAAAGCTATTTAACCCATGTGAAATACTACTCCATTTTTAAAGAGGAGACCAGAAAGTCTAATTTCATCCTTCAAGAATGAGAGCATGATAAAAGCAGCATCAGCAAATATCAGTCAGACTTTAAATCTATGAAAACTGTTCAAGATAGTTATTTGTTAATAACCCAGTACTTGGTACCAATTTAAGATAGGAAGCAAATATCCACACTAGTCTTTGATCTTTCCACTACAAGAAAAATAAAGGCTAATTTTTATTCAGGACTAGACTTTTTGTGATAGAATGTTTCAATCTTAAATGTATTAAGAATGACTATTACAGTAACTATAACAAATATGTAAGTGTGGTTAAGTAGCAACTGTTCATGTTATAGAAGAGTTTTATTTTAACTTTATTTTAAATTAAAGTTAACTTGAATTAATTTTAATTAAAAATTATATTTTCTTTATTTTACAGAAATTGTAAGTGAAACAATCAGTAGACACAGAACACTGTATTTTAAAACTAAAGTCATTGGATACACTAATACAACCAAGAGACTGATTGTGAGTCATAAATTAAAATATCAATAAAGTTTAAAACTATGCCTTTAGCAAGCCAAGTCTGTGAACAAATGCAGTGGAGAAAGTAGACACTCAGAATCCTAACTGCATTACTCTGGGATGGTTTGCATAACATTTAGATATCCTATGAACATAAAATGAATTAAAATTGTATTATGATACATGATTCAAACAAAATTATTTCTACTTAGATATTACAACATTGAGAAAAATAAACCATGTCCCTTTCCTTGATCTCTTCCACTACTTTTCTCCTTAGAGTACAGAAAAGGACTGAGGGAAGACACTAGGAAAGGATAATGTAGTTACTTTTTAAATTTCCCTTATAGTTTTAGAAGTCATGAGAAAGGAAGGAACATGACAAAGTGAGGAATATAACCTAACAGACCAAAAACAAAAGAGAAAAGAAAAAGAAAGAAGGAAAGCTAACCTCCCCGGCACCTCACATTAACCCTGTTCTTGAAATCTATGCGTCATGGACTCCAGGCTGCCAAGTCCCAGAACTTTCTATTCTTCAGATTTTCATCTCCATGGAAGGAATCAAACAATTAGATGAAGGCTTTCGGTGCACATCTACTTTTACAAGAAAACTGTGCAGAAATAATACCAGTTTCCAAAAGTCATACAACACATTTTCATAGTCACATCGTTTGGTTTCGTTTGAAGACAAGAGTCTCACTTTGCTGCCCTGGGTAGAGTGCCCTGGCATTCTACCCTTTTGTTAGATACTTGCAAGAATAATTAGGTTGGCATAAAAACTTCTGGTATTCTTGTTCACAGATCAGTCATATTTAAAAGCTTTGATATTTTTCCTTCCATCAGGAAAGAAACCTCACAGCAACCTCAAACTCTTGGGCTCAAGTGATTCTCTTGCCTCAGCCTTTCAAGTATTTGGGACTATAGGCACCGGCCACAACACCTGGCTATTTTTTAGAGACCGGGTCTCGCTCTTGCTCAGGAGATCTACCTGCCTCAGGCTGGTCTCGAACTCCTAAGCTCAGGCGATCTACCCACCTCGGCCTCCCAGAATACTAGGATTACAGGTGTGAGCCACCATGCCCAGCCAGCCATGTCAGTTTTGTTGATACTGACATGTATCAACTACTGTATTAAGTAGTACATCAGTAAATTCCAACTTTTGGTAAAATTCCTTAGAACAAAAATAAACCAATAAATAATTCATCTAATTAAGAATTGCTACTTTTCTCTTGTACAGTAACAGGAAAAGTTAAACTCTAAACATAATGAAAATCTAAAACTAGAGAGCAGCACTTCGTATATTTGTCACTTTCTTTAAAACATTTTCCTGACTGTACATCTAGGACAGTGGTTCTCAACCTGTGGGTCATGAACCACAGGAACTGTATTAAGGGGTAGCGGCATTAGAAAGATTGAGAACTACTAATCTAGAGAGTCCTTGAAAAATGTAGTCACTTCACCATGAGTTTGATTAATACAGCACCAAAGTAATTTATTTTATTACATTAATACAATATAAGTAATGATAAAGAGGTAAATTTAATTCAGTAAAAAAATTCATTTTTGGGCAGCACCTATGGCTCAGGGCGTAGGGTGTCGGCTCCATATACCAAGGGTGATGGGCTCGAACCCAGCCCAGGCCAGCTAAAACAGCAGTGGCAACTGCAACAAAAATAGCCGGGCGCTGTGGCGGGCGCCTGTAGTCCCAAGTACTCAGGAGGCTGAGGCAAGAGAATCACCCTAGCCCAAGAGCTAGAGGTTGCTGTGAGCTGTGATGCCACAGCACTCTACTGAGGGCAACAAGGTGAGACTCTGTCCCCCCCCAAAAAAAAAGAAAATTCATTTTTGTTAGATACTTGCAAGAATAATTTGATTGGCATAAAAACTTCTGGTATTCTTGTTCACAGATCAGTCATATTTAAAAGCTTTGATATTTTTCCTTCCATCAGGAAATAGAGTATCAGTATTTTGGTATTGATAAAATCAAACATGTTAAAACTTCATTTGTTGTTTAAGAAATAATGCAGAAGTCTCACAAAAGAATAATTTCTAGCATCCAATTATATAGGACATTTTCATAGAAAAGGTGATAAGAGTATTTTATTTATACCAGTGGTTCTCAACAGGGGGTGATTCTGGCAATTCTGGAGACATTTTTGGTTATCACAACTAAAAACAACTGGCATCTAATAAGCAGAGGCCAGGAAAGCTTCTCAACATCCTCCAATGCACAAGAAAGCCCTCACAACAAATAATCTGTCCCTAAATGTCAAATGGGGTTCAGAAACTCTAGTTTACAAGTGTCACTCCCTCAATTACTTTATAAGAACTCATCAAGACAGGGAGGATGTCTACCATTAACATATAAAGCTTAGGAAAAGTCAACCTAGACAATTTTACTATGTCCGTTTAGGAAATGCTATTTTCATCATGTACAGAAAGGAAAAGAAATATAGAAAATTTATCAGTAACATGGGGACACTGGACAATTTTTTATCTCTTCCCCATCTTGCTCCTAACTTTGAGTTCTACTTTAATTCCCAAATCAGATCCACAAATATCCAAATGTAGAAGCAAAAACCCATTACAAAATCTTTCAGGATTATTTCCACCTATCTTATTCCTTTTGGCTTAACAACAAACTTGATAACATACCTATATACTCGAGTATATACGGTAACTAATTCTAAGATATAAACCTGATATACATTTTTTAAATAGAAATGTTTCTGAATGAAGTTGGTTGCCATTAATTTTTTTTTTTTAGGGAAGCAGCAGAGGAAATCAGACCACATTCACATGATTATGTTTTGCATACTATTTCACTTTATCCATCTTTGGTAACAATGCAAAACATATTTCTCATTATGAAAAAGGTTACAATGACACCAGTTGCTTAACCTAATAAAAAGCAGTTAAAAATTTTTAAAAGGATACTATTGCTGCTCCAACATATTGAGCTGACTCCATGTGTTGTCGTATGTGGATTGAACTTATCCAACAACGTCATAGAGGAAGCATCCCATATTTTAATATCATCTCCCGATGAAGCAAATCTGAGGTTTTCCTGCATGACTGCACCTATGAAGAGTTTAAAATAATATATTTTAAAAACAAGGATAGGCCAAAAAAAAAAAAAAGTTAAAATGAATCATCTAATCTAAGACAAGTGATTCTACTCATCCACTTTTGTTGCAACAGCATCCTAGCAACAAAGTAGTTGAAATGATTATATCCTAAAACATAAATCACATTACATTCTCTTAATTGACCCTTCCAACTCCCCACGGCAATTATAATGAAATTCAACCTCCTCGCCCTGCCCTACAAGACCTGGCTCCTGTGTAACTCTCCTTCCTCTTTTTTGGGAGGTGTGGGGAGACACCAGTTTCTGGACACATCAGCCTTCTTTCTATTTCATGCAACAAGCCGGTCATTGTCACTTTGGGATTTTTTCATTTGCAGCTTGGAATGAAAGCTGCTTGGAATGCTCCCCCCAGATTTCCCATGGTCATCTCATCATCCTTCTCCAAAAGGGTAATCAGCCCCTCACCAGTTCCCCTATATGCCAATACCTGATTTCATTTTTTCATAGAATCTCCTACTACCCAAAATTCAAATGCTTTTCTTATAATAAAACTTTGGTATGCTTCCCTGGCACACAGTAGGTACTCAACAAATAACTGTTTATAAGTAACTTCCCAATCTTTAAAAACATATGTGATAAACTAGCATTTCTACAGTTCAGAATCCAGATCCAAAATTAACAATATAGTCAAAGGATAAGTCCCTATAGTCTATAATGCCCTTACTCATACTATTTATTCATGGTAGATAGTTCAAAAACCATAATCCTAACAAGGTGATTTTGCAAACCAAGGCAGTCTAGAAGACAGATGCCAAGTAAGCTGCTCTAGACAAATACTTGAACAGAAGCAAGTAGTAATGGATGACAGAAGAAAAAAAAAAAAAATCCCAAAAATACTTAGGAGAAAGGGGAAGGGAAAGGGTATAGCAAAGTTCCCAGCCACACCTTCCTAGTATGGAAGAAAGGTCCCCAAGGCATCAACAAAACATCACACTTACTCCAGTATACACTACTGTTGGGAGGACAAGTTAAAAGCATAATAAATTACACAAACTGTTCATTCTCAAGTAAAAAAAAAATGCAATGTGCAAAAAAAAAATAAAACTTTTGTTAACTAGAATATTCACTCGTGTGCTTCATAAATACAGTGCTACTAAAAGCATTAAATTTGCCTACCGAAACAAAGACATACAATGAAATATGTGTAACAAGTGCCTTCGTGGTCCCCTCTAGCACTCAAGGAACAATGAAGTGCTAGAAAAGCCATCTAAGCCCAGTAAACACAACCGCTAGAAGCAGTCTGCCATAACATTGCACCACGTCAGTTGAGCAGTGTGGCACAGTGAGCAATTACTGAAGCCCTGGCTCAGAAAATGTAGGTTCTAACGATCTGCCCCAACTCAGGTGTCATAACTGACCGAGTCACTTAGGGTCTGTTTTCTTTGAAAGCGGAGCAAGAAAGAGGACCATCTGTCCACCTACCATCTGAGAACTGACCACATAGTGGGGAGGGACATTAATTGCATCAGCCCCTCAAAGAGGGTCCCATGGAAAGCGAGCAGTCAGGCCAGGATACCAGGCGGAGTGGCAGGCCCAGTGTGCGGACCAGCAGCTCCGGCTATCGCAACGCTCAGCTGAAGTAAGTTTTCCAACTTTCATTCACCAAAAATGCATTTTACTTGCAGGAGAACTGTCCAACTGGGGTTACCTCGTAAGGAGTATGCGTTCGAGTGCCTGCCAAGAGGCATATTTGAGCTTCACGAAAGGGAAGACAAGACTTATGGAGAGCAGGCAAACTTTCCGAAGCGGCGCGCCCCGGCCGCCGCCCGCCCACCCCGCTGACGGGCCGCCGCTCCCGGGGCACTTCCGCGCCGAACGCGCCGCCGGCCCTGCCCGGCAACCGCCCGGAGCGCCGGGCCGGCGGGGCGCGCGGAGCCCAGGGCCCTCCGCCCCGCCCGAGCTGGCCGGGGGCAGCCGGGGGCCCGGAAGGCGCACGGACGCGGCAGGCGGCGACGCCCCGACCCCGGGCCTCCGGAACCTCACCTCTCCGCCGCGGCACAACAGGGGGCCACGGCGCGGCCCGCTCCGCGCTGGGCTTCCGGCTCCCGCCCGGACTGTTAAACTTCGGCGGCCGGAAGTCCCGCCCCCGTGACGACGACGGCCGAGGCGCGGCTGGAATCCCGGGATCGTCCGCGGGGCAGGAGCCGGGCGTGAGTGCAGCGGCGGCTCCTGCTGGGGCGGCGTCCCCCTAGGGACATTATCCCAGCGTCGGGACGCCCCAGCGACCGAGCTCCGGCTCCAGCATCTGCTCTTTTGTCATTCATTCTTTTGCTGACTGCCTACTGTGTGCCAGGCACTAGTCCAGACCCTGGGTGTACAGTGATGGGTTTAGCCTGGGGACACACCGGTGCAGTGAAAGCTCCTGAAGCTCAGAGGCCACTATATGAGGCTGACGTTAATGAACTTTCCAACAAGGCCTTTTATAGCCCTCCTGGTAAATTTTGCTGAGAATATACTTATTATAAACATAGGGCAGCTCTTACGTAAACAGTGTTGCAATACTTTCATCACAAGTACGCACTAAATGTGTTTCTGAACTACTTACATTAGCCCTGGATGTTTACATCCATATTGCAAATAACTGAAATTACTTATTTATTTGTTTATTTATTTATTTTGAGACAGAGTTTAACTATGTCGCACTCTGTTAAGTGATGTATCATCACAGCTCACAGCAACCTCCAACTCTTGGGCTTAAACGATTCTCTTGCCTCAGCCTCCCAAGTAGCTGGGCCTACAGGGGCCCAGCTATTTTTTGGTTGCTGCTGTCATTGTTATTTAGCTGGCCCAGGCTGGGCTCAGACCCGCTAGACTCGTTGTATGTGGCCGGCACCCTACTCACTGAGCTACAGGTGCTGAGCCAACTGACACATTTTAATAAGCATTTTTTTTTTTTTTTTTCAGAGCAAAAATTGAAATTCTAACCAAGTTGGGAGGTTGATGGGAAGGAGCAAAAAGAGAAAGACAGAAAGTAGCAACTACCGTAATTGCACAAGGTGTAGTTCTTGAGGTCATGAAATCTTAATTTTGTCAGGGATGGGACCCAAGAAGTCAGGAATTGAGAAAGTAGAGTAAAGGGCTGAGGGAAGGGAGAATCCACAAAAAATGAGGAATGGAAACCTTAAAACCAAAAGGAAGAGTAAAGCTCTGACAGTTGAAGCCAGCAGGAAAATTGAGACCATATGAAAAACTATATGACATAAAATACATGTCATAATAATATTAGATGATATAATGAGAGATATTACATATAAAAATATTAAACATGTGCTCTTGCTAAGCACTATTGTTGTGTGTATAGATATAATGTGTATATGAGTGTGATATGTATAATTTCATCCTTCTAAGAACATGTGAAGTATATACTACTGAATGCATCCACTTTAAATATGAAGAAACAGAGGTTAAGTAACTTACTCAAGGTCACACAGTTAATAAATGGTGGAGACGGGAATTGAGCCCAAAACACTACAAAGATTGTGCTCCAAATCATTAATGCTACAAAGTCAACAGCCAAGATATAGCATAGCAAGCCAAATGAAAACCTCTACTCCTCCCTCCCCACTGGTGCTGTAGTGGGGGTCTCATCAAATCTTACTATTCGAGTCTTCTCATTCTTGTTCCTATGTGCATACTATGCATATGCACTTACTGTTTCCTTAGTCTACAAGCAATAGAAGCCAAATATGGCAAGTCTTGCTATTACATACATTTATGAATTATATAGACAAATATAGCTTTTTAAAAGTAGACATCAAGAAGAGTAATATCTGTGCACACAAAGAGAAATATTTTTATAACAATAAAAGGATAAGTAAAATTAGAAGCCATGTCAATTATAAAGTTAGGTGCTAACAATAACAGAATTTTCAAATATGTGAAGAATGAATATCACGGCTAAAGGGGGAAAAGGCATATCCATAGTCATTGCTGAAGACTTCAACAGAATTCTCTCTTAAGTTAATAGAACACACAGATAAGGGGAAAAAAAGTAAAGATCTGGAAGATGTGGCTACTATCAATTATTATAACTGACATTTATAGAACACTATACCCAACTGCTGCAAACTAAACTTTTTTTTTTCAAATATACATGGAACATATTTACAAAGATAGACTATACGCTGAGCCATAAAACAAGTCTCAATAGATTCAACAGAATAACTTTTACAGAGCATGTTCTCTGATCACAATAGTATTAAACATAAACAGCAAATAATAACATATTTAGAAAAGCTCCAGTTGAAAATTAAACAGCTTTACTTCTAAATAACTCATAGGTCAAAGAAAAAGTTGGAAAATATTTGAAATGAGTAATAAGTAAAATGCAACAAATAAAAATGTATGGGAAGGGGCAGGGGAAAAAAACCTATGGGAAAAGCTAACAGTATTTAGAGAGAAATATTAAAAGTTTATATTATGAAAAGAAAGGTCCAAAATCAACTACCTATGCTCTTTCTTAAGGTACCTGCAAAAATAACAAATGATGCACAGAGATTAGAGTACAGAACAATGAAATTGTAAACAGCTGAACAATAGAGAAAAATCAGTGAAACCGAAGCTGATTTTTTGAAATGACCAATGGAACTGAAAAATCTCTAGATAAATTAACAAGAAGAAAGAAAAAATACAGATTACCAATACCTCGATTGAAAGAGAAGCCATCAGTACAGATCTAAAGGACATTTTAAAAGATGAGAGAATAGCATGAACAATCCTATACCGATAGATGTGTTAAATAAAATGGACAAATACCTTGAAAGACACAAATATTAAAAGTGACACAAGAACAAATGGATTATACACTTAGATGAGTAGCCCTAAAGATACTACAGAAATTGAATTCAAAATTAAGAAAACTAATTTATAAAGAAACCCCCAGGATCAGATGGCTTTACTGTTGAATTTCACCAAAATATAAGGAAGAAAAATACCAACCCAATACAAACTTTTTAAGGAAACAGAAGAGGAAAGAATATTTTTTACGGCAGTGTTATTTTGGCACTAAACCAGTAATGTATTAAAAGGTTTATACATCATGACCAAGGGAGACTTGTTTCAGAAATGTAATATTGGTTTAACATTAAAAAATCAATTAACATAATTTACCACATTAATAAAATAAGGGAGGAAAGTCACAATTCACCACGTTAATAAAATAAGGGAGAAAAGTCACATACAGGTTACAAACAAGATAGGTTCTATTGTTTTGTTTTTAAGTTGAATTTGTATGTAAGTTGGAACATTCATAAGTTCAAGTTGTATGTCAGTCAGATGTTTGTAACTCAGGGACTTACTATAATAGCCTCTGTTTGTAAGTGCAAGGTGTATGTAAGTCAGGGACATCCTGCAATTATAGTACTAGATGAAGCAAAAGCATTTGAAAAATTCCAACATTCTTCCATGATTAAAAATGCTCAGAAAACTACAGAGGGAACATCCTCAAATGGTTCAAGGGCCTCTAAGAGAAGCCCAGAGATGGCAACTTCCTTAATGGTGAAAGACTACAGGTTTTCTCCTACAATCAAAAACACTACAAGGATGCTCAGTCTCACTACTATTATTCAACACTGGAGGCCCTAGCTAATGTAATAAGACAAGAAAAAGGAAAAGAAGGAGAAGGTGAAATAAGAGAAGGGGAAAGAGAAGAAGAAAATAGCCTACAGAAAGGAAAGGAAGAAGCAAAACTCTGTTGGAGACAATATGGTTGTGCACTGGGAAATCATGAGGAATCCAGAAAAAAAGCTCCTAGAGCTAATAGTGGATTTAGCAAGGCCTATGCAAGCTCAAAATTTCTTTATACTAGCAATGAACAACTGGAAAATGAAAAAAAATTATAATTCTATTTCTAATAACATCAAAAAGCATAAAATATTTACACATACATTTGATAAGGTACGTGCAATAATTGTTCATTGAAAACTATAAAACATTACTAGGATAAGGTAAAGATGTGAATAAATGCAGAGCTTTATCACATGCATGCCTTAGAAGCTTCAATATTGTTAGAATGTCAGTTTTTCCCAGATTAATCTGTATATTCAACCCAATTTCCACAAAATTCCAGCAGCCCTTTTTCTGAACAAATTGACAGGCTAATTCAAAAAGTTATCTTGGAATGAGAATGACACAACCCAAACAACTTTTAATAAAAGAAAAGTGAGAGGGTCTGCGCATGATATTAATCTGTATTTAATGCAAACTAATTCATAGTGACAGAACACAGGGAGCACTTACCCAAGTGCAAGAAGAACTGCACTATAAAGGAATGCAGGAAATAATTGGTGGTGATGCAAATGTTCTCAATTGTGCAGGTTTCAAAGGGATTTCAATACATCCATCAAAATTCATAGAAAGGTATATTTTAAATAATGCAGTTTATTGTTTATATACTATGTGCAAATACATTTTTAAAAGATCTCAGAAACTAAGAGTTCCTATAAGAGATAAGGGGATGACTCAGTGCCCGTAGCACAGTGGTTACGGCATTAGCCACATACACCCATACACCCAGGCTGGGCCAGCTAAAGGACAGTTGCAAGGACAACTACAACAAAAAATAGCTGCGTGTTGTGGTGGGCACCTGTAGTCCCAGCTACTTGGGAGGCTGAGGCAAGAGAATCGCTTGAGCCCAAGAGTTGGAGGTTGCTGTGAGTTGTGTCCTTATGGTACTCTACTGAGGGTGACATAATGAGACTCTGCTTTAAAAAAAAAAAAAAGAAATAAGATTATGCCTTTTACTTATATGAGAAAAATTTAATTCTCAAAAAGAAAGACATATCAAGACACATAATTGTCAAATTTCAGAACACTGGCTTGAAAGAGAAGATTTTAAACGTTCTCAAAAATACGATGTTACCAAACAAGTTTCGAGAATCAGAATGGCTTCCATGCTTTTAATACTTAACACTAGAATTTACAAGACAATAGAACAATAACTTCATATTTCTTAGCAAAAATGATTACTACCCCAAAATTATCTAGCCATATGATCCTTCAAGTCATGGAGCAATAAAAACATTGTCAGACTGTAAAATCTCACCAAACTTACCTCCATTCACTCCATCAAAAAGCTTCTTTTTGGAAGGAGGGAGGGGTGGAGAAAGGAAGAGGAGAGAGAGGGAAGGAGGGAGGGGCTGGGGCCTTGGTGTGTGCCACACCTTTGGGGGGCAAGACACAATTGCAAGAGGGACTTTGCCTAACAAATGCAATCAGTGTAACCCGGTTTATTGTACCCTCAATGAATCCTTCCCCTCCCCCCCCCAAAAAAGCTTCTTCTTGGCATACTCCTTTGTTTGGGTGTATCCTAGCTGAGAAAAGTGAAAGGAATCCTCGGGATGTTAGTGAAAGAAAATCCCAGGATGATGGGTGAGCACTGGGCCTAGAAAGACACCAGTCTAGGCAGCAGGTCAGAAGACTCCAGAAGAGCTGTGGTCAAGAAGATTCACACACACTCACAGACTCACACATCCCCTTCCTGTGCTTAGTTGTCTTGAGAAGAGATTTACAGAACTGGGGGTGAAGAGATCAGGTCTTAATTCTTCACAGCATAGGCAGAAAACTATAATAGAAAGCCAATCAGCTACCCCAAACAACAGGCAAACAACCAGCACTAGGGAAAGAAAAAGTTGTGCAAGAAAGAAAAAGTAGTCATAGAAACCATAATGCCCCTGTCATGAATAATATTTACAGAAGCATAAAAACATGAACATGGAATGTTAATGTAACTGAAACTATGACACAGCAGCACTGGGTTGGCAGGGCTGTGGGAAGGATGCCTGGGGTGTAGCTGGGGTGGAGAAGCGTGCTGGAAAAAACTGTTTCCTCAACTTCTGTGGTGGAAAGGCAGGAGGTAATGCCTACAAATTTAAAAAAAAAAAAAAAGAAAGAAAGAAAAAAGTCACAAATTAGGTTGTAATTATTCAGCCAGATGGAGATGAATGCCAGAAAAGGTGAAAGAGAAATACATGCAGTAAGGCTTTAAAATATGGTTAACCTAATTCTTTATACCCTCAATGAATCCCAAACAATAAAAATAAATTTATAAAAAAAGAATAAAAAAAAAAAGAAAGAAAAATGAAAAGAACAGATACAAGAGAACTGACTTTGATAATGACCTTAAACTGATTTCCCTAGGCCAAGACATACACTGGTTTTCTGTGAGCTCAATGTGCATCTTATTCCTGAAAATAATGAAGCAATAAAAGTTTGAAGAAATTGGCAGAAAAAGAAAGAAACAAAAGTGAGGGCTTCCCTAAATTAACATTAGGGATTCTCAGTCATATGTTTTATATCTATATATGTATTTGTGTAGGTATAGATGTGCATTTAGAATCAAAGATTAAAAATTTTCTCTGGGTGAAAATTAAATAAAATGTGATTAAAAAAAGAAAAAAGGCAATACCTTGGCTCTACCCGTCACCACCCACTTACCACTCCCCCAGTGGTCACAGTTTTACCTTTGCCACTATTGTTCTGTTGACACACATCTGTGGGCCCACTAAGTTCCCAAGTTCCCGGCAGTCTGTGCTGGGTATTAACAATGATTGAGATTAATAGCATCTCTTCTATGGAGAAGTTCAGGTTATACCTGATACAACGGATCAGGATACAACGCTGTAAGTATTATGATATTTATCACATGCTGAGGAATCAGGGTGCAGGAAGGAATTACTACTGTCTAAGCAGCTAAGGATGGTTTCAAAAGGCAGAAAGCTAAGAAAATGCCATGGAGGCTACGTTGAACAGTTTGATGAGAATATTTCAGATTGTATATGAATTCCACACATTGCACCCCTTGATTGCACTAATTTACACAGCTATGATTTAGCAATAAAAGTAAATAAATTAAAAAAAAAAAAAAAAAAAGGCAGAAAGATGACATAGACTCAGGAATGAAGGTCTTCAGGTAGCGTTAGAGGGCCTGCTGTGTGAACGTTTCCCCTTCTCCTCCGGCCCACAGGAGGAGCCAGCTGTCCTGTGTGGCTCTGCACACTGGTCCTTGAATTCTCTGGTGCTTCATTCAGCTTTGGGCTCACATATCACCTCTTCCAAGATGCTGTTCCCTCATTATCTAAAATATCCCTCACACCCACCATGCTGTCTCCCCATCCTACTCTAATTTATCTTCAAAGCATGTGCCTAGAGGACATTATACAGTTATTTACTTGTTGTTTTGTTTGTTTAGTCTCTATGCTGGAATGAAAGTGCCACGAGAACAGGAGTTTTATTCTGTTTCATGGCCACTGTATATCCGTAGTGCTTAGAACAACGCCTGGCTTATATAATAGTACTCAGGACCTGTTTGTTACATATGTGAATGGCTGAAGCATGAATGTCTCCAACCAAATCTCCCACCTGAGTGACAACCTCTGTGCTCAGGTCTACCTACCATTCTCTCTCTGCCAGAACATTCCCTCTTCCAAAACTCCTCAAAGGCTCAGACAAGACATTATCAAGTTAGAGCTGACATTTCCCACTTCCTTCCCTCCTTCCCACCAACATGCAAACAGCCAATTGCCAAATCTGGTCAGTTTTATTCCTGTGTATTTCTCCCATCTGGCACCTTCTCCTAAACTCCACTGCTGTTACCTTGATTTGGATCATGCTCATCCCTTGACTGGATGATTGAAACAGCCTCCTCCAAATTTGCTTTCCAGGTTTCTGTCTTCTATCCCTCCAACTGTCCTCCCAACTCCTACCCTAATGCTCCTCAGAAAGTGCAATCTGACCACATGACTATTATTCTTAAAACCTACGTCCTCAGAATAAAGCCAAACTCCTTTGCCCGGCTCCCGAGGCCCTTTGTCATTACTTATGCTGACTTCCCTAGACCTTTTATGGCCACCCAGCCAGTTACCCTGACCAGACAGGCCATGCACCACCCAGTCTAGCTTTTGACCTTGCTCCTAGTTCTGCTTAGAACATCTCCCACTGCTCTCCACCTGACTCTTCCCAATTTGACCAGATGACAGGGACTCTAGGGAAATTTCCCTCCCTGGTGGGTGCTGCCACAGCATTCAGTGCCCAAGCCCATGGAGTGTAATTCGTGTGCTACTCGTCAGCCTCCTGCACTGGACTCTAAGCTCTAGAGACATAATGCTTGCCTGTGAAAACAGGTCTTTTGTCCCCAGTTCCTAGCATGATGCCTGACACAACGAAGATGGTCAATGGATGGTTGATGAATGAATGAAAGGACACATGAATCTGGCTTGTTGTTTGTTTTTTTTGTTTGTTTTTTTTTTTTTTTTTTTCTAGAAATATGTTTTTAGAATTTAGCAATAAAGTGGTAAATGGATTGCCGGTGGGGAGCCTGAAAGTATGCAGACTAGTTAAGAGCTAATTGACATATTCCAGACAAGATGAAGAGGGCCTGGACTCAGGCAGAAGAGATAGGAATGGAAATAAGGAGTCAGAATCGAGAGACTTTTATTCAAAAAAAACAAAAGATATTTTATGAGCAAATGCAATTGATTGAGCACTGTATATTTTCTGAAGGACGGCTCCAGTATTTTAAATTTAGACAAAGGGCTGGGAAGCCAGATATATCCGTGAGAAGCAATCAATCCCCGAACTTCACAGAAGTGGAATGAGGTGATTGAAGGAGACAAAGAGGTTAGGAAGGCACATAGAGTTTCTGATACAGAAATAAAAGAGTGTTTTAACTGCCAAAGAAGCAAGAAACTGACAGAGTGAAGATTTCAACGCAGAGCATGTAATAACCAGAAAAGTTTGCTTCAGCCCTTAATATAGCAATAAAATTTGCAGACAGCCTACAATGGTATACTGACTGAGAAGTTATACATTATACAAGCTGCCTTCCATTTTGATGAGAGATATATAAAAGTAAGCAAGCAAGTTTCCGGGATTTATTGAGTGAAAAGAACTAACTTCCGGGGCATGTCATAGGATCAGTGCAGTCTCATCTCATTTTCATTCGACATCTCTACACCCGTAACGTGAGAGTGATGCTGAAGGAATCCCAAAAATGTGGGAAGATTCTATTAGGACATCTGTGCTATTAGCCCACGTATGGGGAAGAGAAAGAACAGCTGTTTCCTAGGAGCTGCTATGGGTAGGACACCATGGTTTAGATACATGTGCCCTCATCCCCATTTTTAAAAAATAACCATGAATTATTATGTTGCCATAACTGACTTTAGGAGATTCTTTATAAGGATTGTTTTCTGCAAAGACAATGAAAACCTATAAATACATTTTTTTTCTGAATAAGTAATGAGTGAATGTTGTAAAACATTCAATCAATGCAAAAAGGTGGAGTTTAAAATAAATCTTCTCCTATCCCTGAGAGTGAGCCACAATTTCCTCTCTCTAAGACAATAAATAATAATAATTTCTTTGTGCATCTGGCAGGAATATTCTATGCATAAGCACAATGTTACATAATTCATTCAAAATCCATTCAGCATACACAGAACACAAACATTAGCTTATCATATATCTATTCCGTGCTTTTTATTTATTTATTTTTTAACTTAATGATATCTAGTAGAAAATTCCCCATCTTAGGGCATATTGGCTCATTATTTTTTTGTCCACATAATATTCCATTATATGAATGTATCATGTTTTATTTAGCAAAACCTCTATTTGTGAATATTAAAGATGTTTTCCAGATATTCTCTATTTGTACATAATTTCTTATACATGCAAGTAGAACTATATATGCTAACATTGTTCAATAGTAACATAATGTGGTATTTTAAATGTTCTAGCAGACATATATAGAAAGTAAAAAATAATTGAAATCAATTTTCATAACAGATCATATCCAACCTATTATGTCCAAAACATATAATCAATGTAAAAGATGAATAATGAAACATTTTACAGTGTTTTTGTTTGTTTGTTTTTTTGTTTGCAGGTTTTGGCTGGGGCTGAGTTTGAACCCGCCACCTCCAGCATATGGGCTGGAGCCCTACCCCTTTGAGCCACAGGCACAGCTCTTTACAGTTTGTGGGTTTTTTGGGTTTTTTTTTTGAGACAGAGCCTGAAGCTGTCATCCTGGGTAGAGTGCCCTGGCATTACAGCTCACAGCAACCTCCAACTCCTGGGCTTAAGCGATTCTCCTGCCTCCGCCTCCCAAGTACCTGGGACCACAGGTGCCCACCATGCCCGGCTATTTTTTGATTGCAGCCATCATTGTTGTTTGGTGGGCCCAGGGTGGATTCAAACCTGCCAGTTCAGGTGTATGTGGCTGGTGCCTTGATTCACAGGCACTGAGCCCATTTTACAGTTTTTTACTTGTACTAAGTATTTGAAATTCAGTGGATATTTTACTCTTAAAATTACATCTCAGTTCAGATGAGCCATATTTCAAGTGTTCAATCACCACGTGGTCTTTGGTTACCATATTGGACAGCATAGATTCATACATTCCTAGAAATGAAAATGCTCAGAGGAGGATGTGCTTAAATTTTTATGGCTATTGCCATAAACTTGTCTGTCTATGTCCCCCTTTAACAGTGTACAGAGGGTGCTTTCTTCTTCCATCATTTGCCAGTTAGGTGAAAAATAGTATATGACTGAGTTTTAATTTGCATTTATGGTATTACAAGTGAGGTTGAACATATTTTTATATGTATATGAGCCATTTGTATTTCCTTTTCTATAGAACATTTTTAGGTCCTTTGTCCATTTTTTATGATGGCTTAGTCTTTTTCTTCACTTGTATATGGGGAGAATGTTCTAAATGTTCCAAATGCTGGAAATTTCTTTTCCTTTTACCCTCTTTTGGCTTTGGTTATAGCATTATTTTGCATGTTTACAGTTTATGCTGTCAAAATATCAATCTACTGTGGTTTCTGGATCTTATGTCAACAGAGGCCTTCCTCCATCTCGGATCATGAAAAAGTCTTTTCCATCACAACCTCTTCTAATCCTCACAATAAAGTTATGAAACTGGTATCATTATTTTCCTCCTGCACAAATAAAAGAGTAGGTTCTTAGGGACATTAAATAAATTGCCTAAAGCAATTCAGCTAAAAATTGCCAGAGCTGGAATTCAAATTCACTTTGTCAAACTCTAAAGAATGTGCATGCTCTTTTAACTGCACTATAGTAATATAATTTGTGTTAAGTGTCCCTACACCTCACCCAGTTCTTTAAAATCTTTGTATTACATTAAATATATTGGCCGGGTGTAGTGGCTTACGCCTATAATCCTAGCACTCTGGGAGGCCAAGGCAACTGCATTGTCTGAGCTCACAAGTTTGAGACCTGAGCCAGAGTGAGACCTCATCTCTCAAAATAGCTAGACATTGTGGGAGGGGCCTATTGTCCCAGCTACTTGGGAGACTGAGGCAAGATAATTGCTTAAGCCCAAGAGTTTGAGGTTGCTATGAGCCATGGTACCACGGCACTCCCTACCAAGGGCAACAAAGTGAGACTCTGTCTCAAATAAATAAATAATAAATAAATAATTGTTATTAATAAATAAAATACTGCTTGAATTTTTCTATATTTCTATAAAATTTCCATATTTCTATAAAATTCCAGATAATAGAAACTGGCAGCTTGGGCACTCTTGTGGTATGAGAGTGAGTGGTCTGTGTGGAGTGGAAGAAACCAGGAGTATTCAACTGGACTTCACTGATCAGGGATGGGCAACTCATGGGGATTGTGGCATTCAGTCTATGCCCTAAAGAAAACCTAGAAATTAGACATGGGGAGAAAACAAAAAACAAAAAACTGTAATAAACAGAGGTCAGTTTATTGGGCTGATAGTGAGAATGAGTAACAAAATTCAATAAGACCAGGAAAGCCTGGACTTCTAGATCAAAACATTTGAATATTTTCATGTGAGTAGCCAGAAGTCATTGATCAGTTTTGAAAAAGGCAATGAAATGATTTCCTTTTTCAAGGAATGTAAGAGTTACTGGAAAGAGAAAGAGGGAAAGAGAGACAAAGAAAGAGAGAGAAGAGAAAGGACCAGATTACTTGGGTTCTGGAGAGGAAAATGAGTCTCATTATCATATTACATTATTGTGTGTAATGCTATGATCATCTTTTCCACCAAACTTTTACTCCAAATGTTCAACATGGGTTGTTTTCAAAACTTAAATTTGACCGTTAAAGAATTTTTACCGTTTCAAACTCTGAGACAAGTTTAAAAGAGAAGTTTTCAAAACTGTCTCAAGCAGTAACATCACTGCTGGGATAAATGTACAGCCTCCCAAAGTGAATATCTTGAAATACGTTTTCTTGTTTTTATTTTATTTTCAAAAAACCAGTCACTTTGTAATTTTATCTCATGCCAAAAATACAGTTAAATTATCATAAGGGAGAAGAAAATCTGCCTTTCTTATGTCATACGCCTTAATCCATATGTCTAGTTAATAGGGGTTCACTAGCAGCTCAGTATCTGGCAAGTTCAAGGTCTGTGAAGGCTGCAGCTTTTCTTGTCCAGCAAAGAAAAGCGTGGGGTTAATTCTCCTCCTTCTGGGAGCAGGGGTGGAGGGGTCCCTGATCCCAGCCATCCTGGTGTTGAGGTATTCTAGAACAAATACTCAGGACAATCCTGCTCCTTGTGTCATAGTTCTTTTGTCCTCTGCTTGACCTTGAAATATTTATATTCCCTGTGGTTCTGCCCTCCACCCTCTGGATTTTCATGCTGTATCTTTTCCCAGAACAAACAAACAATCCAACCTATGGCTTTAGTACATGTTTCTATTCTCTTTGATTCTAAATCAGACCACCCACAGGCACCACAAGCCAAAAGCGCTACTGTAAATGTAAATTTACTGTTTTTGACACGAAATCTGCTCCTTCTCCTGCTACAATCTTCATCTCAACCAGTTGACCCATCCCTCACCCCCAAAGACCACACCAGGATCCATTCTGTCAATCAGCAGATCACACAGATATATACTAAGTGTCCTTCAAATAAGTCTCTACTGTTCATCTTCATAGGCTCTACATTAATTCAGATGTGCACTAGTCCGAGGTGTCAGTGTTACCTCCCTGTGAGTCATCTCACCTCTCTATGTGTCTCTTTCCGATATCTGCTTTATACCATTGTCAGAAAGGTCTTTGAACAGAGCATCTCTGATCACGTCATTCCTCTCCTGAACATGCTTCAATGGCTCCCTCTTCATTTTTCTTTTTTTAGAGACAGAGTCTCACTTTGTCACCTTCGGTAGAGTGCTGTGGCGTCACAGCTCACAACAACCTCCAACTCCTGGGCTTAGGCGATTCTCTTTCCTCAGCCTCCCGAACAGCTGGGACTACAGGTGCCCACCACAACGCCTGGCTATTTTTCTGTTGCAGTTTGGTCGGGACGGGGTTTGAACCCACTACCCTTGGCACATGGAGCCAATGCCCTATCCACTGAGCCACAGGCGCCACCCTTCATTTTTAGGACAAACTTTCTCATACCCATTCATTCAGTCACCAAATATTTGTTAAACGTTCACCCTGGCCCAACTGCCACGGTAGATGCTTGTAGGTGGGGAAAACAAGACCCATTATGTGTTCTGCCTAAAAGAGCTACTAGTTTTGCTTCAATAGAACTAGGTTTCAAATTCTTTGGAGAAAGTCATGGAAAAATAAAGACTTTATTGAAATTTGCAACACAAATGCCGTGATTCAGGCTCTATCTTTTGTCATCTCTATGGAAAAACATCAGACAACCTAAGAATCCAAGAGGTCCCAACCTGAGCTCTTTGCCTACTGAAGACCTGGTCTTACTTTTACTCATTGGGTTTGAACTATGATGAGGCTCTCCTTAAAAAGATCAAAGGAGGCTCCAGCCCAAAGGGTGACCTTTTGCATTGCTTGTAGCTACCAACTGATACCGAAACTTAAAATACCATTACCTGAATTCATTTACGTCAATGGAGACTGTTTCATCCACCTGTATAAACACGGGTTCACCTTGGGGTCAAATAGCTGTCTCGTCTTTCTAAACACAAAACATTTTTTTTTTTTTTATTAAATCATAGGTACATTAATGCAATCATGGGGCATCATACGCTGGTTTTATATACAATTTGATATATTTTCATCAAACTGGTTAACGTTGCCTTCCTGGCATTTTCTTAGTTATTGTATGAAGACATTTATGCTCTACATTTAGTAAGTTTCACATGTACGCTTATAAGATGCACTGTAGGTGTGGTCCCACCAATTACCCTCCCTCCACCCATCTTCCCCCCTCTCCTACCCTCCCTTTCCTCTTTCCCCATATTCTTAGGTTATAATTGGGTTATAGCTTTCATATGAAAGCTATAAATTAGTTTCATAGTAGGGCTGAGTACATTGGATACTTTTTCTTCCATTCTTGAGATACTTGGCTAAGAAGATTATGTTCCAGCTCCATCCATGTAAACATGA
>CAUYPK010105631.1:0-72687 GCA_963574355.1 Loris lydekkerianus
GCTTTCACATGAAGGCTATAACCCAACTATAGCACAAGACTATGGGGAAAGGGCCAAGGAAGGGGAAGGGAGGGGGGAGGTTTGGGTGGAGGGAGGGTAATGGGTGGGGCCACATCTATGGTGCATCTTAGAATGGGTACAGGCGATTGCCCTAATGTACACAGCTATGATTTAACAATTAATAATAATAAAAAAATCCCAGTAGAATATCACAAAAGGAGTAAGTAAGAAAGGAATAGGCTATAAAGACAAAGGGAACTGGAAAGGAGAACAGCATGGCCTGAGTGGAAAGAGTGACGACCGACAGCGGAGGAAGCGCAAGCGTACGTGCACACAGTAACAATACTGAGGAGGAGCCAGTAGCCCTTGCTCCATCCTGAGAAGTCTCAGGAATTGAAGAACTGATAAAATGTGAATGAAGGCGTGGAGCTGAGAAAAGGCTATTGGTGAAGTTAAAATATAAGGTACTTATCAGCCTCACCTTTTGCAAGGAGGTATTTTTCCCACATAAATAATAAAAGGTAGAAGTTTATCATTACGAAAAATGGAAACAGATTCTCAAAGGTCTGGGACACACAATATAGGTAAGGTTAATGGTGAAACAACAGAATCAATACAGGGGAGTTACTTTAAATTATGAGGTGGTCAGCAACCTTTCCTCCTTGTTCTCAGAACATCAGTACCAAGACTTATGATTCCCCAGATAGATGATAAAATTTCTGTTGAATGGAACATCTGATAAGGCCTAAACATGATGGCACTTAAGATGTGACAATGAAAAGTTTATGTGTGTATGGTAGACTGAATTTGAACACACCTATTTCATTATATGTGTTTTGTACTACACAGACAGTCCACAGGTTAAGGATTTTGGCTCACCCACTAAGTATACATTTTATAAATGAAATCCAAAAGTGCTGATTGATTCCATTTGTGACAATAAAATCTCTGAACAATTGCAGAGTAGGTGAGCAAGGGTTTCATAATGTCATTGTCTGGGCCCTCCAGAAGCAGATCCTGCGACAGGGATTAAAAATCAAGAAGTCTATTTGAAAGATGATCCCAAAGAACACTAAAAGAAAAATAAGGAAGTAAAAGAGAGAAGGAAAGCAGCCAGTAAACGGTTTAATATTAATCAGGTTACCACAGTGAGCAACTGAATCTTACCCTTTCTAGGAAAGGTGGGAGCCAGCAGAGAGCACACTTCAGAGTTATCCCTCTTGAAGTTTGAGGGAGCTGGAGTGTTCACGCAATGACTCCAATCTTTTATTGGTGGAAACCTGCTGCAGGGGACCATTGACTCTCTGGGGCTCCATTTTACCATTTAGGCAACAAAGTTGGGGAAATTTCTCCAATAAGAGCTGAGGAAGGGTGCAGTTGGCGGTCTGGCGGATGCACTGAGTGGATAGGGCTACAAAATTTGGATGTGGCACCAAGGTCTACTACTCATAATGAATTAGTAATTTTCTCAGATTTGCTTCATGGATTGTGATGTATCTGGACTCACCAAATACAACATATGGTACTTTTGAGTTTATTGTTATTAAAGGCCATAGCAACACATGATAGGTCTTCTTTATCTTGCTTATTAAAAAAAAGAAAGGGTAATTTTTTACAGGAATCCTGATGAATCTCAAGTTTCATGGAAAAGAGTGATTTCAATTACTTTTCATGAAAGTTTCTACAGCATATTTGAAAATGAATTTTTAAGAACCTGATAGTAAAATGTTCTTTCTCTTAACTTAATCCCATTTTTATTTCTAGAAAAACAATATTAAAGATTAAAGATGGTACTAATCCCAACATTGAATTAATTATAAAATGAAAACTCCAGATATACTTTTTATAAATAGAGGCAGGCTCTGTGCATCAAATAGAACTAGAGGATAAAAAGAACATATCTCACCAATATTGGGCCATAAAAAACACACAAGAAGAATTAGCAAAAAAAAAAAAAAAAAAAAAAAAATCTATTGCTTTTGAGTCTGAGAAGCAAACTATTTACTTGGAAGAGATACTGATTTATTATGGACAAAACATACCTAAACACATCAATTTCTAGCTGAGAGCAATACTGTGTTCACTATGCAAGCCTGCATTTATTTCATGTCTTTCATTACAACCTATGTGTACAAGTGGCCTTTGTCCTTTCTTGGCTATCAGCAGAAAAAAAAGATTTTCTGGGAAATGTATGAATGGTCAGTAGCCCAGTTTCCTTTTCATAGTTTCAACAATGTAGTGTCTGTCCTTAATATCTTAGATACAATACTGAAAGGAAAAAAGCTATTTTCTTCTTCAAATTGGTAACTATTTTAGGAATAAGGAGCAGCCTGCATGTGTCTTCAGAATAATTTTTCTTGCAAAATATTCTTCACATAGAATTATTACTCTGAATCTTTTTGACACACCATCTTAAGTCGTTATTTTTCATGATAGCCATGTAGTTCTTTTCATATTTCTCAAACAGAAATGTATTCTTCAACATAGTTGTGTTTGGCTTGTTTGGCTCCTGTATTTTGAGACAGGATTTTAAAACATTATTTCATGAAATACTTAGTGGTGTTACAAATATTTGGAAATATTCGCATCTTCATAGCTGAAGAGTTGTAACATAACCTTTTCTGTGTGCTAAGTTAATTGTTTTGTGTTGTGGGAGTTAATTCAGAAAATAAATAAGTCCCCTCAGAATATTCCAGGTACTTTCCAAATTTAGAGTTGTACATCTTATCATTTGTTTATTTCATCTAATTTTAAGTCCTATAGAAGGAAGGCCAGAAAAAAGAAAATAACTACAACAGAACTAACAAAAACTTCTTTCCAATAAACTCAACTCCTATCTTGGTGCCTATAGTACAGTGGTTACAGCACCAGCCACATGCACCCAGGGTGGCCTGTTCAAACCTGGCCCAGGTCAGCTAAACAATGATAACTGCAACAAAAACGTAGCTGGGCATTGTGTTGGGTGCCTGTAGTCCCAGCTACTTTGGAGGCTGAGGCAAGAGAATCGCTTAAGCCCAAGAGTTAGAGGTTGCTGTGAGCTGTGATGCCATAGCACTCTACCAAGGGCAACATAGTGAGACTCTGTCTCAAAAAACAAAATAAGGGTGGCGCCTGTGGCTCAGTGAGTAGGGCGCCGGCCCCATATACCGAGGCTGGCGGGTTCAAACCCAGCCCTGGCCGAACTGCAACAAAAAAATAGCCAGGCATTGTGGCGGGCGCCTGTAGTCCCACCTACTCGGGAGGCTGAGGCAGGAGAATCCCAGAAGCCCAAGAGCTGGAGGTTGCTGTGAGTCCTGTGATGTCACGGCACTCAACCGAGGGTGGTAAAGTGAGACTCTGTCTCTACAAAACAAAACAAAACAAGACAAAAAAAATCAATGCCTATTTACTAATATAATGATAGATAGATAGATAGATAGATAGATAGACAGATAGGTAGATTTCTTAGTACTTGTGATGGACTGAACATTTGTAATCACCTCTTCCCCCATATTTATAGGTGTAAACCATAACTGCCAATTTAACTGTATTTGGAGATTGGGCCTTTATGGTGGTAACTGAAATTAAAGGTCATAAGGGTAGGGGCCCTGATCCAGTAGGATTAGTGTCCTTGTGGAAAGTGACATCAGAGTACTTACTCACCCTCTTTCCGTGCATGTGAGCACAGCGAGTGAAGGCAGATGTCTGTAATTCAAGGTGAGAGCCCTTGTCAGACATAACCCTGTTAATACCTTGATCTGGAATTTCCATTCTCCAGAACTGTCAGAAAACACATTTCTGTTTTTTTAGCTACCCTGTCTTTGATATTTTATTATGGTCATCCGAGAAGACAGAGGCCATATTATTTCAATTAAATATTTTGTTGAGGTAAAATTTGTGTCTAGAGCAAACAGTTCCTAAATGAGTTCCATGAGTTCTGATGTCACCCAAAACAATACATCATGTAACCACCACTCAAAGCAGGATATAGAACACTTCCATCACCCCAGAAAATTTCCTCATTGTTTCCCATTAGAAATGAACCATCCCTCATGCTGTCAATCCCTGTATGTATGAAGCATTTTTCTGGCTATTTTTATGATGCTCTTGTTGTCATCTGTGCTTTGCAGTTTGACTATGATATGCTGTAATGTGCTTTCCTTTTTATTCATCTTGTTTAAGGTTTATTTGATGTTGTCTTTCAGTTCCTGGGTTGATTTCTTTTATAAGATCTGATAATTCCTCAGTCAGTATCTTTTCAAATATTTCTTTTGCACTGTTCTCTCTTTTCTCTACCTCTGCTTCTCCAATTACTCATATGCAGATTTCTGACATTGTCTCGCAGATCTTACTGTGCTTTATTTTCTTTTCAGTTTGTTTTTTCTCTTAAGCTTCAGTTTGATTAAGTTATTAAGTTGTTCTTTCCAAGTGGTTGAGGCACACTAACAAAGCTACCAATCTTTCATCTTGCAAACAAAAACTTTTTAAACCTCTTCATACCCTGATTCTTTCATGTTGTTAATATTTTCTGTTTGTTTCTTGCTTATATATATAGGAATCTAAATAGATCTTATATTCTGCAAGATAGGTTAAGTCTTTTTATTATCTTTTAAATTTCTATTTTATCTGTAGTCATGTTTTTCTTTTCATTTATAATGTTGTGCATTTATAGCTTATATATATATTTTTTAATTAGTCTTGATAGAGGTTGACTATTGTTAGATCTCTCATAGAACTAACTTTTCACTATGTAGACTTTATTATATTTTTCCTTTTAATCAATTTCTGATTTTATCTTCAGTTTCTCTTTTTACTATTTCCCTTGAATTTATGTTGTTATTTTTAAATTCTTAAGATGGGTGCTTAGCTAATTGATTTTAATGCATTCTTTTCTAATATAAATATTTTAAGAATGTACATTTTATTAAAGATGTATAGCACACATTTTCACATATAGTATATTTATTATCACATATGTATAAATATTTAAACATTTTTGAAATTAGGATTTCACTCTAACCCATGACTTATTTAGAAGTGTTTTTTAAAGTTCAAATATGAATGCATTGTCTAGTTAACTTTTTGTTACTAACCTCTACATTGCATGTGGACAGATTTTATTTGTATCATGATTTCTCTTTGAATTTTGTTGAGGACTTTTTCTTACAATTTTTGTAACTCAGAAAGGCTATCAATGATCTGAACAGCACAATTAACTAACGTAACCCAAGAGGTGTATATTTTGTTTCTCTACCCATGAATAAAGATGAATAATTAAAGAATGCATATTTTTCAAAAGTGTGGAATGGTAAAATTGTACAAAACCAGCCATCTTGTGCACTGTTTATGGGAGTAAACATGGGTACTCTCTTTCTTTTGGTGGTGATTTGGCAGCACGTATCAAAATTTTTACATGTGCATACTCTTCACATTAACAATTCTGAGGAGAAAAGAAAAAGAAGAGAAGAAGAAAGGTGTAAAAGAAAAGAGGAAGATAAACAGAAAGAAGCTATTGAGAAAGAAATAAGAATTAAGCTTCTTAAGAAACTGGAAAAGGGAGAGGAAGCAACCACAGAGAAACCAAGAGAAGGAGAGGAAATTGATGTTGGAGATGGAAAACATGAAGCCAGTGCTGCTTGTGCAGTCGAGAAAGCCCGACTCTGGGAGAGCTGCCTGGAGGAGCCCAGGGAGAAGTAACAAAATGTCAGTGACAAAGAGCACAGGGACATGGACAGAAGGTTTTGAGAAAAAGAACCGGAAGCACAAAGATAGCTCATGGACTACAACAGGAAGCACAGAGCTCATGCCCAGCTGGGCAGGCTCTGGGGAGGAGTGAACATGAGCCAAGACGGGGGAAAGCGGCTGCCCCAGACAAAGAGAGGGAGGCGGGTGGCCAGTGGAGCAGCACCCCCTGGGTGGCCGCAGAGAGATCCAGAAGAGGGCAGAGGTGTGATGACAGTCCCGCACCGACAGGGACAGCTGGGAAATAAGGTCTTTATTAAACCCTAAAAGAAAATCTCAAAAAATAAACAAGCAAACAAACAAACAAAAAAACCCCAACAATTCTGTTTCTAGAAATCTGTCCTGTGGAAATACTTACTCAGGAGCACACAATGTATATGCTGTACAATAATATTTTGTTATCATTTTAAAAAATTCCAAATGTTCTTCAGTAGAAAACAATTTTTTTAACTACAATAAAAACATAATATGGGTGTTATGCTGCCAGAATGTAAGTATCATAGGAGCAGGGGCCTTGAACTTTTTCTCAAGTTCTCTATCCTCAGTTCTTAGCAGGGGGTATGGCATATAATTTGCATTCATCAGTATCTTCTGGAACATTTAATACAAGAATGCATTTGTTTAAACTATTAAGGTATCACCATGAAATCATTGAGTGTGGGTTGTGGAATCATGTCTATTTTTTAATCCCATCTCTATTGCTCCCTAGTTATGGATTTTGAGGAAGCTATAACCTCTCTATGCATCTGTTTTCTGATGTATAAAATGGTGATACTAACAATAATAGCAATAATTCTAGTGATTCTAATATATAATTCTAATAACTACATAGAGTTAGTGTGATAATTAAGTGAAATGATACATATTAAATACTTAGAACGGCATATAGCTCACAATAATTACTATATAAATATAGATCTTAATATATATTCTGACACGAAATGATCTCTAAGTCATTGTTAGTGTGCCAATCTATAAATTGAGACACAAATATAACTCCGTTTATGTTTAAATAGCAGTATGTGTATAAGCGCATATTTACATAATGCATATGAAGAAGTCTGAGAGGACACTCATTAATATTTGGAAATAAGCATGCAGTCGGGAAATGCAGTGGTGTTTTTCAACGTTTATTTATGTCACAGCACACTCAAATCTATAGTTAAACTGCTGTGAAAACTTAATTGATCAAAAAAAAAAGCATAAAAAGAATATATTTACTATGCTTTGAACTTCTTCTGAAAATAATTTCATTGATGATCTTTAAAAATTTTGCCAGCACCACTAAGGTCTTTTTATGGCACATCAGTGTGCCGTAGCACATTGGTTGAAAATCACTGCTCTAGAGGCTCTAAGGGAAGAATCTTTTCTCTTTTCAGCACCTAGGGGCTGCCCCCATTCCTTTGCTCCTGGCCTCTTTCTCACATCATTCCAACCTCTAGCTTCACTGTCACATCTCTTTCTACTCATTCTGATCTCCTGCCTTCCTTCTGCTTACAATAACCCTCATAATTACATTCGGTCCAGTGATATATCTCAGAATAATATCCCCGTCTCGAAATCCTTACCTTCATCACATCAGCAAAGTCCATTTGCCACATAATGTAATATATTCACATGTTCTAGGTATTAGAATGTGGACATCTTTGGGAACATCTTTGGGGAAGGGCACTTTGAGAACACAGATTTTTGCCCAAATTATTTTAGTAAGTTTGTCAGTCCTCTATTATTGACATTCATTTATTCACTCTCCTTTTATCAAACGTATCAGTATTTAATAATCATCTGTTGTGGACCAGGCATTGTACCATGGGTCATGGTTATAAAGATGATTACTTTGTATTTTCTATGCTTACCCTCTAGCAGGGGAGAGCATAACTACACAGCATTGTAAATACAATAATGGAAGTACAACAAGGATTTCAGATAACTGAGACTAAACTGTAGTTCCTGTTCACCACTAAGTGAAAAGACACAATCAAATTTGTCAGGTATATTTCAAAGTATCAACCAACTAACAGCCTGTCGTCCCTTGGGAATCCCAGGTGAAGATAACCTATCTGACAAGTCTTACTCATTTTATCACAATTTAGGGCTATATAGTTAAACTTTCTAACTGGCCAGGCTCAGAGAAGTTGTGATATTGCCTTTTAATAATAAAATATTAAAGAAAAAAAAGATAGGTTTTTAGAAGAAAGCATTTTATGCATTTACTGCAAACACACACAGAGAGAGAGAGAGAGAGAGAAAGAAAGAAAGAGAGAGAGAGAGAGAGAGAGAGAGAGATACACTTTAAACTATCCTGGTCTCCAATAATGATCAACAAAGTTCTAGAAGCATTGAAAATGCTTACTAAATACTTCTCAAATTAATCTTGATTAAATTTGATTTTGAGTTTCAAAGAAAGAATGCTTGAAAAGTATCATCCTGGCTGTTACAGGTAGGATTTGAGAAGAGTGTTAATGGGAGTTTTATTTACCTCCATTTTAGCTGGTGGTCAGAGATAGGAGGCTCCCATTAACTTAAGGTCCCATGAGGTGTGAAATGGAGAAATGATATCTTAAAAGAAGACAGTAGTCATTGGGATTAGGCAAGCTGTCAGAAGAGGTTTGATTTACCCTATGTAGCCTCTATGGAGCTTCGATAACTATATCTTCCCTAAAAGCCTTAATAAGCAATCATTCTGTGTAGCCCTGATGCTGCTCATCACCAATACCTCACTTGGTAACAATTTACAAGCAGCAAACTAAGCCTCAAAGTTTGCAGTCCAGAAGTGATGCCAGCCATAGAGGAAATAGTGGTCTTGTGGTGCAATAGAGGCTGTAAAAGAGCCAGGATTGTCTAGTTTTGACACTTTTTAATGCTGCCATTAACAGAGAAACTCTGGACACAAGTTCTGTCCTAGCCCAGAAAATAACACTGTCATCAATACCAAAGCTTACTATAATAGACAGACTGTGCTGGGGGTGGAAGCCTCTCATCTATAATTTGCTGTGTTTCCAGAGGACTAGGCTGAAATTTATCCTTTGACTATGGACCAAATTCATGGATCAAAGTGTTTGCTGAGAAAATGGGTAGAGTAAACATGGGCAGTGTTTATCTGCCTTAGGGATGAAAGCCAACAAATTAATTTCAATCTCTTTAGCGGATGCCTTGGCATGCCCAAAATAGAAGTGATAGCTACAAATGTCTCTTATCTGTCAGTCAAAATATTTTGGGGATTCTCTAAAATCCAGAACCTATGAATCTTATCTCCCCTCCCCACTGACCAGGGAGCAGTTCCTACTTCCTCTTATTTTCCCTGCCATAATCATTATCACTCTACCATTTATTGAGCAACTACCACATACCAGGCACTCTAATGAGCACTTTATTTAAATGATTTCATTTGTTTTATTTAGTCCTCTTATATGAAAAGTTTCCAACCCTACCATAAATTTGGGGTATTCTAAGCCTGCTCAATTCAAACCCAAAATTCAGGGCCTACTATGCTATAACCATAGCCTTCCAATGTCTTTGGGGCTTCTTTTATGATTTCAGATATCCTGACACATGTCAGGGAAGAGCCCTTTACAGAATACCCCAAAATTAGGGCCTTCACTGATATAGAGCCTAGGCTAGACATTGCCCTATTTGCATTAGGACTAAGAACAGGTTCTGGAGTCTCTAGATATAGAATGGTCAGATAGCAAATTTTACCCCAGTGGGAACCTCAGGGTTGGTGAGACTCTCTCATACTAGTTAGGAAAACAGTGCTCTTTGCATTAGTTCTTCCCTGTCTACATACCTCAGCAATTTTCACATTGCCAAGCCCCTCTTGAGGCAGGGCCTAAGTTTCCATGCCCTCCAATTGCCACCTGTTTTCCTTGGGTTTCTGCCAATACACCCTGTCTTTCTTCTACACTAGAGCATTTCCACTATCTCCTCTATGGCTGGCATCACTCCTGGACTGCAAACTTTGAGGCTTGGTTTGCTGCTTGTAAATTGTTACCAAGTGTGGAATTGGTGTTGAGCAGCATCAAGGCTACACGGAGTGATTGCTTATTAAGGCTTTTAGGGAAGATACAGTTATCAAGGCCCCATAGAGGTTACATAGGGTAAATCAAAACCTCTCCTGATAGCTTCTCTAAACCCAAGGACTACTGTCTTCTCTTATGATATCATTTCTCCATTTCCCACTTGATGGGAGCTTCCTGTCTCTGACCACCAAGTAATGTGGAGGTAAACAAAAGCTCTCATTAATGCTCCTCTCAAGTCCTGCCTATAACAGCAAGAATGACAGTTTTCATCATGCTCCTTTTATTCCCAGAAAGAACACACAAGGTATCTAGAAATGCTTAATTCCCCTAGACGGAATCCCTAACCATTATTTATAGAAAAATGTGTTTATTCTCTGTAATAGACCAACACCCCCCCCCCCCAAAAAGACCTGAGTCTGTCTCAGCCTGTGACCCAAGTCTGTCTCAGCCTGTCTCAGCCTTAGTCCTCCACATGTCCCCCCTTGGGTTAATTCTGAGAACAGGTTTCAGAACAAGGAAGTTCCCGAAAGGTCCCTGAGAACCCTCTAGCCATGACCAAATAATGGAAACCTACCCAAGCCGAGTTTCCCAAGCTACCAAGCTGAGTTTCCCAAGCTGTCCCTGTGCCAACCGCCACACTGTAACCCCATGTGCCAACCACCACACTGTAACCCCGCCTTGAGCTAACCTTCACATTTTGCTTCTGTACTTGCCTGCTTGCTTGCCACGCAGCACAAAAAGAGTATACAAATCAGCCTGCTCCTCACTTTTTGGAGCAGTGGTCCCCTGCACAAGTGTAATAAATCACCATCTGATTTATACCTGAAGTGGGGTCCGAGTCTTTTTTACAGAAGGTGATGGGTACAACACTCTCCCAAGTATAAAAATGTCTTGGGACTGACAGCAAAAATGTGATTCCAGAGGCTTCTAGAGAAAATGCAAATAATTTCCAGTTTTATAATAAAAATTAGAACAGGTTTCCATATCATCAGGAGGAAGTAGAGCATAGTGGCTAGCCTGTGTGGGTGCTCAGCTCAGTCTGGCTGGGTTAGATCCAGAGCCCACCAGTGCCTATCTGAATTACCCAGGGTAGGAACTGACACACTTTTTCAGTTAAGGCTGATAAGAAATACAGTATTTTGGCTTTGTGGGCCATAAAATCTCTTTTATACCTATTCAGGTCTACCATTGTATCATGAAAGCAACTATAGACATTATGTAAACAATTAGTGTGGCTGCATTCTAACAAAACTTTATCCAAAAAACAGGCAGTGGGCTGAATCAGGCCCAACCACTGAGCCGGCCAAATCATTCAACCTCTCTGAATCTCATGTATAAGTAGGGACAATAAATTATAAAGATGCTTGCTTGGCACTCAAGAAATTATTTTATTATTGATATTGTTTTTGTTATTTTTTATGTAATTCTATATCTAACTTTCTACTTAACATTTTCACTCTGTTATGTGATTGATGCTTCAAATTTATTAAGTCCAAAATGGAACTCTTGATCTTCCCTATTAAACTCAACTCTCTCATAGACTTTCCCAGTAAAGCTGATCATAATTTCATCCTTTCAGTTGCTCAGGCCAAAATCTTGGAATCAATGTCAAGTCTGTTCTTTCCCTCAACCCCTATCTCCAATCTATTAGGACATTCTGTTGGCTATACAGCTAAATATATCCAGAACCTGATGACTTCTCCCCACTTCTACCACCACTGCTTGGTGTGAGCTCCAATTCCCTTTCCTGGATTATGGCAAGAGTCCCCAAATGAGTTCTCTGCTTCCAGTCCTGCACTGGGAGTTCTCAAGTAGCCATCAGTGTGACCTCTCTGAAATGTAAGTCAGGTTGTGTCATTTCTGTGCTCGCCATTCTGTGGTGAATCCCCAGTGCCCACAGAGTAAATTCAAGTCTTCAAGGCCCCACATGACCTAATTCCCTCTCCTTCTCTCACTTTATCTCTGCCTAGTCCCTCTGCCCTCGGACTCTCATTGCACTCTGCCAGGATCACCCTGCAGGATGGCAATTGCATGAACTATTACTCCTATGGGTACCTGCATGCACACTACTTCTATCTTTTTGGGGTCTTTGACAACTTCTCAATGAAGTTGAACTTCTCCGATAATTCTACTTAAAATTACAACTTGGTCCTTCACCCAGGACTCCTGATCCCATTTAACCTACTCTCCACATTGTTTTTCATAGTACTTATCACTCAACCCATATATATTGGTTTATTATGTCTTTTTTTTTTTTAATTATGTGTTTCCCTACTATAATGTAAACCCTATGAAGGCAGAAATCTATTGTTTTCTGCTGATGGTTTCTATGCTTTCAAATTTGTGCCTTGTAGTACCCAGTCAATATTTGTACAATAAATAAATGAATGCATTATTGTCATTAGATGTTGTTCAAGGGTAAAGCAGTATAAGATACAAATCTTTATGATGCTAAAGCATTCTGTTTTTTCTTCACAATTTCTCCCTTCAATGTTCCTCTATATCAGCATTTTTCAGTCTTTTTTATCTATGACACTTGAATCTATAGTTAAACTTCCATGGCAAACTTAAATTATGTTGTTTTAAAAAACAGTAAAAAGAATATACTTACTGTGCTTTAATGTCTTTCAAAAATAATTTAATTAATGAGCTTTAAAAATTTTAGCTGTATACCTAAGATCCACTCACAGCACACCAATTGAAAATTACTGCTCTATATAAGGATATCTCAAAAAAAAAAAAATTTAAGTGAGTTTCTTGAAAAAGATGTGGTAGTTGGATCTTTTATGGTAGCTTAAGGAAAACCCTCCTTCCATCTTTCCTTTCTCCTTCTTGAAGTGTTTTAGTTTTTACTCTATTTGTAACTATTTTGAAAGTTTTAGGCTCATGAAACCTAAGAAGATAAGCAACATTTTCATGCCAAGTATATAATCCTTAGAGATTGTTAAGAATTAAACACAAGAAATAAAATAATCAGAAACTATACAGGAAATATGACAAGGAAAACACGAGGAGGGTGATTTCAGTTTTCTGTGACTGGTCAAGTTCCCATACCCTACCTGATGCGTGGTAGAAGATTCATCCCTAGGGCCTAATTACCTCTTCCTTCTAACCAAGAAGACCAGGGTGGCGCCTGTGGCTCAAGGAGTAGGGTGCCACCATATGCTAGAGGTGGAAGGTTCAAACCCAGCCAAAAACTGCAACAATAACAATAAAAAGAAGTAGTAAGACCATATTTGGAACTAGGATGAGGTCAGTGAGTTATTTGCCTCTGGTAAAAACTTAAGTGTATGCCAAAAACTTTGTATTCAAGAAAACTATTGCAATATTCTGAAAGAATCAAATAAGCAAACTATGGAAAACCACCTGTTTTTGTCAATAAAGTTTAATTGAAAATAATGTCTCAATGACCAAGGGAGATGGGTGACAACTCCTGAAGACAAGCAGTAAGTTCTATGGTCTTTGTGTTCATGCTTAACTCCTTCCTACAAACAACCATCAGCATCCAAATGACCCGGTGCAGTGGAAAGAGATTGGCCCAAGAAGCTGGAGACCAGCTATCTAGTCTTAGTACTGCCACCATCCCTGTACAAGATTTATCTCTCCTCAACCATGAAATTAAATGTTTGGGCTTCATCATCCGCAAAGATATTTAACTTCTAAAATTCTGCAAAATGAGTTGGCTGAAACTTTTTTGAATAGTCATGTATGCTATTTGTCTTGCTCCTTTAATCCTCTGCAATCACACTTTCTTTTAACCAAGTTCATTTTATTGCTTAGTTTAAATTCTCCAGAAGCTGAATTTTAGTACTGGTGTAGTTAAAGTACCCTGAATTAGCTTCCAAATCCCAGCCTCCTAGCACCTCTCCACACTGACCTCTGCTCCCCCTTCTGTGCACATGATCACGGTACATGCTTAGACGCATTCTAATTCTGTTGCTTTTATTCTGCTAGTGCTTTTATATCCTGTTCATTCATGTTTTGGAATAATGATGATTTTACATTAGGGACTCATTAAAGGCTCAGCCTTATTTCTACCTGAACGTGGGACTAAAGTAAATGGGTACATATGGAAAGATTTGCAGGAGTTAAAAGGAAGGGCATGGAAGAACTCACTCATGCAGGTGAGACACCTCTTCCCTGAAGTGCTCCACACTGGGTTTTGTGAGCAGAATGGAGGGAGGGAACAACAAGGTAGAATCAGAAAACATATGGTTCAACACCTTGATTTGTTGCAGCTAATGCTAAAACTTCACCCAGCCTCTCTAATAGTTAAGATGACTTTTTTCCACAAAGCAATTTTAATTTAATACTATTTTTAACCATGTTTTAAGCAATCTATTTAAGTAGTGCAGAAGACAACATAGATTGAGTTCCCTATGCTTAATCATATTAATTTTTTCCACGTGAATAATTCTAATTCTTCCTTAAATATCTAATGAATTTGACACTTATTAGACATTGAGATTGAATTCTGATACCGAGCCACTTCTATCTCCCACATGTTCTATTTTCCCATCCTATATAAGGAAATCACTAAACTCACAGAAGCGATCACAAATTTCCATGTTTTCATCGGATGAAAAAACTTTCCATTCACTTGTCTCATTTGGAACCCCTTTATCCACTCAGGAAACAAAAGGCCAGCAGGGGACTGGTTGAAGGGAAGGTACATACTTTGTCCTAAACTCGGCCAGTGGCCTTTGTAGCTACTCCATCTAGAACCATTCATCATAACCATGACTCAGGAAACACTTTTTTCTTTCCACTCAGAATGATATCTGCTGGGCCATTAGTTTTCAGGCAATGTTTTGTCTCAAGATAACCTCTTCCAGATGGATGTAGGCTGGCATCTTTTCCTTCCATGTTTACTGTCCAATCTTCTGCCTGCACCTTGGTCTCTATAAAATTCTTCCAGGCAGTTGATCTTCTCAGAGAAGCCAGAATCACAAAGTACCCAAGATACTGAACTGAAAAATTCAAACAATCAGTGGATCCACTTGACATATTATACTACGGGTTCTCTAAGACTCATTCTTATTGTTCCTTTGAGTAAATCTTGATCATCAAATTATTTCTAAGAGCTATTTTCTCACCAAAATGAAACTTTTCAAAAGAGAATGTCTTTTATTATCTATGAAGATGGTTTGTTATTTTTTGAACATGAAAAAATATTCTAAAATTTCACTGCATTAATAAAACAGTAAGAAAGAATGGGTTAAGTTTTAAAAAGAAGTAATTACTTATAAATATCAAAATACAAAAATAATTTCATTGTTAACTATTGCTTTCCTATCTTGGTCTCTAAGTCTATGGTATGTGTATATGCATGTATATATATATATATATATATATATATATGTATATTTATTTTTTTTTTTTTGGAGACGGAGTCTCACTTCTTTGCCCTCGGTAGAGTGCTGTAGTGTCACAGCTCACAGCAACCTCCAGCACTTGGGCTTAGGTGATTCTCCCACCTCAGCCTCCTAAGTAGCTGGGACCACAGGCGACCACCACAATGTCTGGCTATTTTGTTGTTGTTGTTGCAGTTTGGCCGGGGCTGGGCTCGAACCCACCACTCTTGGTATATGGGGCCGGCATCCCACTCACTGAGCCACAGGTGCCACCCTGTCTATGAATATTTTTAAAGGTGTGATATTTGTATGTGGGCAAGCTTTCTTACACTTTATATAGAATTTTCCTGTTATACAGCCTATACTGGTATTATTTCTTTTCTCTTCTTCTCTCTCTCTCTTTTTTTTTTTTTTTTTTTTTTTGAGACAGAGTCACACTCTGTCATCCTGAGTAGAGTGCTGTGGCATTATAGTTCACAGCAATCTGAAACTCCTGGGCTCAGGTACACCTCTTGCCTCAGCTTCCCAAGTGAGTAGTTTGTTTTCTATTTATTTTTTTAAATTAGAAACAGGGTTTCACTTTTGCTCAGACTGGTTTTTAACTCTTGAGCTCAAGTGGTTCACCACCCTTGGCCTCCTAGAATGCTAGGATTACAGGCATGAGCCAGTGAACCCAGCCTGCTATCGTTTTTAATGGCAGTTTAATAATACTCTGAGTGACTAGATAGTTACTTGTGATAGTAATGCTCCATCTTGTCCTAATATTGGCAAAGTCACTTTAGGGGCTATAGACTCAACTTCCATTTCACTAAGTGTCTCTCTTACCTGTGCCTACAGAGACCTCTTCCATCCAGTGAAGCTTGGATTCCATGGTAATCATGTGACTTACTGAAATGTAAGTAAAAGACTTTTTGTGTTACTTCTGTCTCATCTGTTGTCCTCATTATTTCCCCCCTAGAATACAAGGATGAAACTGCAACAGTGAACAATTTATTGTGTTTGTGGTATCCTATGTCTGCATGAGAATTCTGTAAACACACTCAGGGGAGGAAAGCAGGGAGACTGAACAAGTTTGGATTGCTAAGCCATTGCATCAGCTCTGGACCATCTGAGACAAATAATCTTTTCTATTTCAAAGTATTGTTATTACATTTTCTGTTAGTGGCAGCTGTACTTATTCGTTAATAATATAGTAAATAAACCAAAAAAAAATTTTTTTTATATATCTGCAGGATTTATCTTCAAAGACTTTAGTGGTAACACAGCAATGCCACTAACCATGACCCTGACAATGACACCTAGAAACTCCCATGGAGTTCTCAATATCCCTATTGGTTCTGCTCTTGCCACTCAGGCAGCAGACACTGGGGTTGGCAATGCTTGTGCAGACACTTCACATCCGGTGGCTCTCAACTAGCCAAGCATTTTCAAAATTTTATCCTTCCTGCTCTCTAAGACCAATACTTGTTAGAATCAAGGCAAATGTCCCAGATGAGGGGAGGTGCTGGGAGCATCTGATGACTTTTTTTCTTTATATATTCATTTATTAAGCAAATGTTGAGCATTGAGTACTTATGAACTACGCACTTGGTAAGGCATTAGGGTGTTCAGATCGCTGACTGAGGAAATTTCTGAACTATAAAATACATCTGGAGAGAAGGAACCCAAAACATAAAGGTACCTAATATGTGGCTGTTACAGAAACAGAGAAGGGTGATTATGGGTCTGAAGTCAAGGGCAGATTACAATAAAAAGGGAAGGGTGGTGAGGAGTACAATTGGGTACTTTTTGTTGTTACTTTTCCAAAAATTGAACATTCATAATAGGTGCTGTATACAGGAAGGCACACCTATAATAATTGTACAGCTCCACAAACTTTCACAAACTGAGTACCTTTGTGTAACCTGAACCTAGGTCAATACAAAGAAGTATGATCTGCATCCCAGAAGTCCCCTCGTTTCTTTCTCTTTACAGTCACCCAAAGGGTAACCACAATTTCATCTTATAATGCTACAGATTAATTTTGCTTGCTTTGTCACTTTATATTTATGGAACCATCGAGTACCTACTCTTCTGTGTCTAGCTCCTTTTGCTCTACTTCATATTAGTGAAATGCTCTCATATTGTTGCATAGCATTCCTAGTTTTCCATTGTATTGCTGGTCTACAATTTCTTTATTTGTTCTACTTTGATGAATATTTTGGCAGTTTCCAATTAGGAATTATTGCAAAAATATGTAAAAACATATGGACAAATCTTTGGTGCACTTACGTGAACATTTCTGTTGGAAATATGTACCTAGGAGTTGATTTTCTGGGCCATAACATAGGTGTATATTCAGTTTTAGTAGCAAATGGCAAGAATTTTTCCCAATCATCTTGTACAGGCTTATATTTTCATCAGCAGTGTATGAACTAGACACTGGGTTAGGCAGCTGCTTCACCCTCTTGCCAATACCAAGTAGTTTAGCCACCATGGTGTGTATATAATAGTAACTCATTATGTGTGTGTATGTGTGTGGTGTGCTTATGCTAAAATACTTCGTTGAAATATCATTAAAATACAGCAAAACTCTGAGGCTCAATGAATTCTGACAAGTACATGTATGTAACTATCATTCAGATGATGGTATATAATATATTTTTTTTATCGCTAAAAAGCTCTTTCATACCACATTTCAGTCTCTCCAGAGGCACTCTTGTAATTTCTAACACTGTTCTTGGATGTCTTGCAAGTAGAAAGAGCTTGGATCCAGCTTCTTTAGCTGCATGTATTGCAATTCTGCCATGTTGTTGGTGTGTTGGTAGTTTGTTCTCCCTCATTACTGGATCATGTTGAATGGCATTTTTTAAAGAAGAAAGGCCAGCCCCACCCAGTCTTAACCTGGTCCATGTCCCAGAGATCCGGGGCTTGTACCATTTCTAATATCTGCCTTTGTAGAATCATACATCTTTTGGCATCAATGGATGGTCTGACTTCTTCTTGCCTGGTATTTATAATTGTTTCTCTCTTGATCAGTCATATTTTGGTGGAATTAGCTTTACAGGACTCATTAATATCAGAATGCCTATACTATTTTCTAATTCTTGCCTTTTTATTTTTGTTTTTTCCTTCTACACACATTTCAGTTTCTTACTATTAGATTTATAAGTCAAGCATTTGATAAGAATGCCCTTGAAAATTGCTAGTCCTTTATAAGGCTGTGTGGAAATTTGACCCAAGCAGTTTAGGTGTCTAGTTACCCTAAACCTCCCATCCCACGTGGGTACCCCAATAGGCTATAACTCACCATTCAAACCAAAGTTCTAAATTTTTTGTTTAATGTTTATTAATAAGGTGCTAAGTGTCCATTTATAAAATATCTCATTCTTTATATTTAAAGAAAGACATTTATTATAATACATGTGCTACTATAACCCAATGCTGTGATTTATTTGGAATTACCTTTTATGGGACCACATTTTAATAGTCATCGCTGATTACAGATGACCATTTTCTCTCATCGTAAACAGAAGTTACTTGCATCGTGTATAAAGGCAGACTATTTTCCAGAATACTTTTATGTAAGTTAAGTGCAGGCTGCTTTTATGTAGTTCCTGTTCTCACTCCACATTTTTTTTCTTTCTCCCTCCTTCCGTTCCTTCCACTTTCTTTCAATGTACATCAATGAGCTTGACATTTAGCTCTTAGGATCAGCACTCCTGGTCATGCTAGAATGACATTCCTAGTCATGCTCTGGTTTCTGCTCAACTTATCCAGCTGGTTGAGTCCAGTGATAGTTTTGGTTTTGTTATATTTTCCTTTTTCTGTTGCTTTGTGCTTTTCTCCTTTTATAACTTTTCCCCTGCCCCACTTATCCTCCTTTATTCTTCCCATGGTGGTGTGAGGAGGATGCACTTACACTTTTGTTCATTATAGGTTGATTTGTTTGTGAAAGCAAGAGCTACCCTAAGTTATTTTTCTGATGTATTTCTCTGACAATTTGAAGTCCACAGTCTGGCCCCTCTAGTGGCTTCTATCCAAATTCTTAATCCATTCTGGGAGATTCAGGAAAAAGAAGATGAAAAAACCAGTTACAGTGAACAATTAAGACAAGATTTGGTGCTCCCTAGTAAGACACTAATTATCAGAAAAGATTATCCAGTAACTATTTAATTTTTAATATTTATTTATTAAAATTAATAATCTTTTCCCTCTTAATTCTATTTGGAAATCTTTTATTGTGCTTATAAAATTTAGCAAATTTATGTCAAATTTATGTAAAGAGACTTTAATTAGTGTTCTGTCCTATAGAAAGCATTAAAAATCAAATTTTTAAATATTTCAAGCTCAATTTATTAATTTTATACATTAAATGTGCTTTTTAAGAATTTCAAATAACTGAAAAGCAAAAAAAATTTAGAGCATTTAAATCACTCCTTCAAGTCTGTAAACTAATATTATGAAATTAGAAATTTTAAATTTGTATTAAATGGTTTCACATGGTCTATACACAGAGTAAGAGTTCAACTTCAAATCACATGTCCAAATCAATTACTACACATTTCACATTGGAATCATAAAGCTAATATGTTACTCTCATAGGCAAAATTCTTTTAATATTATAAACTCTTAAAATATCAAGCACATAATTAATGCAAAATATGAAGACCATAATTCCCTTAAACATGTCTATATTTCTTTCCAAATTTTCTCTAAGTCAAAAGATCTCTATTTGATACTGATACAGTTATATTGTCTAAACAATTTTGAGGTTACCTTTTCAACTTGTGTATGTTACATAATAACTAGAGATATTGTGTAGGACCTTGATTAAAATTTATTCCCAGGCATTTTGTGGTCACTGTGGTCATTCTAAAACTTAAACAGAGCAGATTGTCCGCTATTCTGAGTGTGAGTCCTCTCACTATCTTTTCTCTGTCTTCTCAAAGAACTTTGCAATTCATGCTGCTTTACATTTGATTCAATTCAGCTGCGTGGTTTTGTGCTGAAGTATTTTCATCGTTCTCCTAGCAGGGGTCCTCAAACTTTTAAAACAGGGGGCCAGTTCACTGTCCCTCAGACAATTGAAGGGCTGGACTATAGTTTTCAAAAAGCCCTATGAACAAATTCCTATGCACATTGCACATATCTTATTTTGAAGTAAAAAAACAAAACAGGAACAGATACAATCACACTGCTCCTGTGGCCTGCAGGCTGTAGTTTAAGGACCCCTGATAGAGCTACATAGCTCATAGCTTTGTTTGCTTCCACATACCTCTGAGGTCAAACATCCCATTTTAATGACATGAACAAAAATAGATTGGTATGTATACTTTGTAAGAAGAGAGGGCAAAAGCTTTAAGAAAGTAAAAGATCAGGGTCTACTTAACTAGTGATGCAGAAGGTGCTTTTACTATGTCAAACTGAGAACAATTTTTAGAAATTTTTAGAAAATTTTTAGAAAATCTGTTCTCATTCAATCATTCTTTCATTCATACACACATTTAATATGGACCTAAGAAAGAAAGAGTTGGAAGAAACTTATTGTTTAAGTATTTATTACATGCCAGACATCTTACCTGTACCTAATAGCCCTATGAAGTAGGAGTCACCAGATTTATATCATAGATGAGGAAAATGAGGCTTGGGGGGGAGGGGATGAGAAACTTTTCCATTTTCTATATTAACAAAATTAGCAAGTGGCCAAGACCAGATACAAATGGCTGGATCTAAAATGTATTTGTTCTGCATCTAGGGATGAGCTCATCATTTGGGGCATGGAAGATGGCAGTAACTATGGAAAAGGACATGAACTGTGGAGAGCTGGAAGGCAGAATGGCTAAGGCTTATGACCTTGCTACTAGAATTCAGATGGAGGGGGGTATATGTGGTGTGCGTTCACATGTGTGTTGGAAATGGGAAATGGGGGTAGACTAGCCACGGGAAGACATGACAGTAAAACTTTTCCAGAGCTGGACTTTGCTCTCCAAAACAAATATAGAATGTTTTTTCAATGAAAAACTGGCAATCAATACCAAGTTAGTACAGAAGAAGTTGCCACATAGCCCTCAGACGAGCTACTTTTTTTAGGTTGCTACTTATGTCTCTCAATGTCTTAGCAAAAGCATTAAATTCTCTCATTCGATTGTTTCATAGGAGAGGGTGATTTCACTGACAAATCATGGAAGGCCTGTGACTGTCCCGTGACCTCTTGTCTTTCTCTAGTATCGCTGGGAGCAGTGTAGCACTGCCTGCTCCCTTAGCAATTTTACTAACCCTGAGACGACAGCTCCCTGAATTACAGGCATCACATCTAGGAAGAAGAAATGTGTCCCTTGATGCACTTCTTGATAGAGTAAACCCTCTTAAATGATGACAGACTCCATAAGTCCACAGCATACCCATTCTAAAATGGACTTCCTACCACGTGAATCATGTTCATACTCACAATGCCTCCCTTAGCTATATGCTTTTTTTATGCCCACATTCTCCTTACAATGTTCTTCCATCTTAACTATTTCACTCTTGCGATTTCAGAATAAGGAAAAAAAGGAAGTCCAGTTAGTTAAAACTGTCTTAGCAAAGGGCTGCTATTGTATGTGTTTCAGGTTTTGATTTGAATGACGTTTAGGGTCACAATTTGGATTCAACAGGCCAACCAAACTCAGCCCAGCTCTTATAACAGCCATTCTGCAATTTCTGTCTTCTTTTCTGTTGTGTGTTGACCTTGAAACCGTATTTTTTATGTAAATTCTGCCTTTTATAAGTTGGCATTGAGGTAAAAACCTATTTTATTTAGAAAGGCTATACAGAGTCATGGTGAAACATGAAGATTCTAAAAGCAGAGTAGGTAAGTAACAGAAGTCCTTTGTATCATTTCACAGAGGTATGATTTTGTGCAAATCATTTAAACTCTTTCATACTACAAAAGGGGAACAATAATATTTCCTACTCAAACATTTAGTGTGGGGATTAAATGAGCAAATATACCTAAAGCTATTGGAAGGATGTCAGTTGTATAGCTTGTACTTGCAACTTATCGTCAGTCCTGTTTTATTAGGGAAAGGGCTAACAGGTTGAGTAGAGAATGTAAGCTTTGGGTGGAGCATGCTGCTGTGGGTTTCCTATCAGCACAGGTCTCTGAACCTCCAAGCTATGATTGAATAACAGTCAGCTGTAGATTTTATTGCAACTCCTTAGAATGAAATGTGCAGGACTTATTTCTGTCTGGTCTGAATCCCCATATCCTTGCAACAATGCCCCTCTTCTTTGCTCAGAATTCTCTATGGCTCAAAAATTAAAAACTCAACAACCACAATAGCAAACAAACCTCAGCTATGTCTAAAGAGAGACTAGGAGCTAAGCAAATAAGTTGTCTTGGTTTGGTTCTGTAAGTTCCATGTCCTCAGACACGAAGACATAATAATTATGAGTTACATCTTCCTCACAGGTTTGTTGAAAAAGTAAATCCATAACATAGTAATGAATAGTAACTTCTCTGGAGGCTAGTTATTTTTGGAGTTCAGTTCTTATGACATTAACCAAGTTCTAAATTGTGAAATTATCCTGAGTCAGCCAGTTATGGGTGAGTACGTAATAAAAGGCTTGATTCTCCAAGGACAGGGTCTACCATTTCTCCCCTTTCAGAGGACTGATTAAGTGGGAGGTTTGGGAACTGGAATCCAAGAGTGCCATCTGGTCAATCAGCCCTCTCCCTCATTCCTCTTTAGTGGGGTTTTCCCTTGTGTTCTTTGTTGCATCTGCTCAGTGGGTGAATGCTGATCCCAGCCAACGTCTCCCCACTCTGTTACAAATGCCACCCTCATTATCTTGTTTAGCAGACAAGGGCTACCGTTCGAGGGTCAGAAGTCCAAGCCTTATAATCCTGGATGATACAGATTGGATGTGGGCATGGATTCAGCATTTTTGAGTTAAAAAAGACCAGAGTAGATCATCTCTATCAACATTATTAAGTAGAATTTTCTGTGATGATGGAAATGGTTTATGATCTGGGCCATCAATATGGTAGCCACTGGTCACGTGTGACATTGCAATTTAACTAGTATGACTAGCATGCTAATTTTAATTTGATGTAATTTTATTCACATGTAGATAGGGGCTATCAAACTGGACAACTTGGAATTTTTTTTACTTACTTTATAAAAGGCAAAACTAAGGCCCAGAGAAAGGAAGAGTGACTATCCCAAAGTCACAGGGTTGATAGGGCTGGGCTTAGAGATTGGGTACACATATTTCCAGACCAGACCAGAGCTTTCCTTCTTTTATCATCCTAAAGCCCTTAACACAGTTCTAGAATCCCAGATGTATCAATGAGATATCAGAGTATCTTATCTTTGTGATACCCAGTTTTCAGTTCCCAGGAGATGGTTCTTATTGTCATCACCCTCTGATATGCTGTTCTTCTGTGTTGATAAGAGGTGAACAGAGTGATGCCTCTGCTAATTCCAGGAACAAGATTTCACACAAGGCTGGATTAGGCAAAGCACACGGTAACCTCCCCTGTAACCTGGTAGTTTTTTTTTTTTTTTCAAAGATAATGTGCGCTCATTTGCTCAGACTCTGCATCTGAGTTCCTCTGGAGAACTCCAGAGGATGAGATGTAAATGTTTTCTTAAAATCTTTCCACACAGCAACTTTTGGGATTTGTCAACAGTTTCAGCAACTCTCATGATAAATAAAATCCTGAATGTTTGGCACATTTCAAAGCAAATTTTTCTTGTCAGGGTTTTGCTAGCTTTTTCTTATGAGGACATTAGTATTCATTGAAAGATTGATGATAAGATACTAGAAATGGGTGCTCAAGTGGAGTGTGGCTAAGGGCTTCAGTCCTAGAAGATTGTCAGCTGCTGAGTGGAGGGATGCAAAATAAATAAACAAAAAAACAAACAACCCCCACCACAAAAACCAAAACCGAAATAAAACAACAAAAAACACTTCCTGTGACTAGATACACACAAATACCATGAGCTAAAACAATTTCAGATATTTCACCACTATCTAGCTCTTTGGGACACTAAACTCATTATTCAAGACTCTTGATCCTGAAACAGGTTCTTCTGAACAGTGTGGACAAGTTGACCAGGAGTGAAAGAAAGACACTATAGTAATCACAATTTTACACCCTTTTCCCTTGCTTTTTCTTCTTTTGATGGTGTAGTACAGAAGGTTTCAACTTCCTTCCTGCACTTTCTGTTACTCCCATATAATTTTTTCTGAGTGGGAAGATTTTAATAGCCAAACCTTTTTTTCCCTGCCATACAGTAAGTGCTTGGTAATACATTTTTAAATATTTAACTTTATGATTATTTTGCATATCTTTTTTCATCTCTTGGGGTGTGGGAATGAGGGATGCATAGAAAATAGTAAGCCAGCTCTGTGTAATTTCTTTATCAACAAATAATTCCTTAGTTCCACTGTAGACTCTAAGGTATCCCCCAAGTCAGTTTGAGCCAGAAGAGATGCTCTGCAAAATCCAGGAACCAAAGATCTTTAAACAAAATGAGGCAAAGTAGGAGCCAAGAGGTTGACAGGTAACAGAGTTTTCCTTTTCACCTAAAAAGCTGCATTTCTGTCCCTCTTATATGTGAAGGCTAGAGGGTTCCTGGCAAAGGGGCATGTGTATATGGGTGCAATCTATGTGCTTATTTGGAAGGTAAGAGCAGGAGTTTTCTTCTTCCTCAGAATGATCTCAGATTCTGATTCAGATGCAGAAACTTGGTCACCTGATATGGGGTGAATGGGTGATACCAAAGCCTGGTCAGGTCACTTCACTGGGCCAGTGATGACAAAAGTTTCTCCACAGACCAAGAAAAATTTGATGAAACAGGTAGAATTTTGCAACTCTTCATGAAATGTTAGGGAAACACAGTGCACATATGTGGTGAACCAGAAGGCATAGTAGATTCTGGATGATTTCAGCATGAATATGTAAGTGGAGATAATAATGGAGCAATGAGCTCTCTCTTCCCTTGTACCCAGTTTGTGGTGCCAATATTGTGGATAGTATGTCTACACAGCAAGTACAAAGATCACTGAAGGAGAGTGGATGTGAGCAAGCATTGAAGTCAAGACAACCTGGCCTGACTTGAATACCCTTTGTGTAACCCTGGGCTAGTTGTTTATTTTTCTAAACCTCTGTTTCTCCATATTTGAGTTGCAGATAACAATATTCAATTTGAAGGATTCTTGTGAGGAAATATATATCAGTGTAGAGCTTGACATGTCGCAATCAAAACATGGACCCATGGCCACAAGGTGATGATGTCTACATATTTCCTAAAATAAATAATCAGCTTATATTAACACCACAGGCATCCACTGGCATTTCTTCAAAATCTGGGCCATATCTTCTGCTTTCCCAGCACTAACCAGCCTGTGGATGCAAAAAGGGGAAAACAGCGGTGACATTCAGATTCCCTGAATTCTTGCCCTTTTTGTTCAAGCCTTTCTGCAGAAGGCTCCATGTGCTCCTGAATAAGACTGCACCCCCAGGCATTTTCTGAAATCTGTCAGTGCCATACAAGACCCAAGAGCGCTTGGACTGACTTGACGTGACATGACAAGGTTCAGACTCTCTGTAATACATAGATAAAAATAATATCTCACTTTCCATCAAAGTTGCTTAAACAGCTGAAAAATTATCAACAAGTCAAACCATTTTGGAATAGTTTTACACTAACACACTGATATTTTCATCTTATAGGCCTCCCTGAAGGGATGATACTGCCTTCCTTAGAATCACCTGCTGTCTATATTCTATTAGTGCAGGTAAGGACAAGTTTGTGTTTTGTGCTGCACACTGTCTAGATGGGGCTCACATTCTGCTGCTTAGTTCACAGAGCTTCTCAGAAAACAGCCATCTGTATACAAGGCTCATATATAAATCTATCATCCCTGGGGCTGCACACTTATGATACAATGCATTCACATAGATGATGACTGAGCTGATTTTAAGGGATGTGATGATACAATAACATGATATAAGTATGAAGAACTATCCAAAAGTAAGGTATTGTAATTATTTCTTCAGAGAGAGCTATTAATGGTAATGTAGATGGGGTAGAATTTTGAGCAGGGTTGGTATTTTCCATAACAATAGGCCTACTAGTGCTCAAGAGATAAAAGCTATTGAGCCTTTTAAAGTAATGGTGTTAAAAATGTCCTTTACAGAAAATAGGCTGTGTCTGTCAGACTTGGCATTTTGATAGTTAATTTATTGTCTTGGGAAATTAAATATTGGCAGTAAATATTCACACTTTCCAGTAATCTGGCCAGATGATGTGAGATTTAAACTTGGTGTTAGGTTAAGAAGCAGGAAATGCAACAATCAGCATAGATGCTGCAGGTGTCATGAGAGTAGCTGGAGGATGAAGATGGGAAATCAAATGGAGTGAATCAGCTCCTAGTGTAGCAACATGGGAGGGAAAGAGAATTACTCCATCCTCCGTGGACCAAGTGGCAAGGACACTCTAGAACAAATTCTTTAAATGATTGTTCTGCTGGATCTTATACCTCAAAATATGGTCCCTAAGGAGCACCATCAGCGACACCTGGGAGCTTGTTCGAACTGTAAGACCCCACCACACCCCAAGACCTTTTGAATTAGAATCTGCTGTGTCTTAGCCCGATCACCAGTATCCATATGTACTAAAGTTTAAGAAGCACTAACTTAGAATTATTATGTATGGAAACCATATAAACTGGCTCTATTTAATTTAAGCTTCAAGGAGGAATTTATTAGAAGGGTTTTTGGGGATCTCAAAGAATTGAAGGAGGAGTTGACCAAACAAGAACCACAAAAGGAGGGAATCTCAACAACATGAGAAGCAGGAACTTCTCTATGGAATGTCACCATTAACAAGAAATAGCTCGTTTTTCTTCCCTCCTTCCTTCCTTCCTTCCTTCCTTCCTTCCTTCCTTCCTTCCTTCCTTCCTTCCTTCCTTCTTCCCTTCCTCCTTTCCTCCCTTCCTCCCTCCCTTCCTTTCTTTCTTCTTATTTTTGATTTTCTTCGTTAAACAAATATTTATCAAATACTATTTGTCAAACACTGTGATGGGCAATAGAGATCCAAGGAACATAACTGAAACGGTCCCTACACTCATGGGATTTACATTCTCATAAGGAATGTAGAGTGAATAAAGAATTAATATAAACATAATCACACAAATATAAACATAGTTACAATCACTTGAAATTGCTTGTGGTTTGGAACACAATGGAGTCCTGTAGTAAGAAGTAGGAGCTAGATCTTAGAAGCCCTTAGAAGCCACACGCAGAAGAGAAATCCTGCTTTCCACCAAACTCCTCTGTTTCCTCATAGACTCATTAACATTCTGGTTAATTGAATGTGGGTAGGAATTTATAAACATCACCTACAGGCCTGGCCCATAAAAACTTCCCACTGAAACCACACTAGTGCTTACCTTGTCTATTAGCCACTCCCCCAAACCCTAAGTACAGTGGAGCCTCAGATAGAAGGCCACTGGTATCTGAGTGATTACATGGAGCTGACCCATTTTCTGCCAACTTCTCTGGATTGGAAACTAAGCAATAAATAAGTCTTTATTAGATCAAACCATTGATGATATGTTGGGGGCTATACCAGCACACATTAAAGATTTTGCTTTATAATTACACACGTTAAAGATTGTGCTCATTATCTCAAGAGCTGCGAGAAAGCTTAGGGTTTTCAGTGGCAGAGGTCCCAGCTTTATATTCTTGGGAGAATATAAAGGTCAATCAACTGTGGCAAGGAATCATAGTTACACAATGCAGAATATATCCAGTAGGAACTGGGCACTGCATCATTGGGAACCATTCCTGGAGATGAGGGAAAACTTGCGTGCCAAGCAATTACCTCAGGGCTTTCTCCCATAACATCCAACTCATATATTTTAAGGTAAGGGTTCCAAAAAGGGAGAGATCATGATTCAAGCATGAGCAAGGCACCTTTCCACTAAGACAGTTGTCCTCAAAGAATGGTCTTATCCTAACGTTAAATTCTAATTGGAATAATGCCAATCACCAGGCCTTACCCCAGACCTACCTGAATCAGGAAGATTGCTGGGCCAGGAACCAGGAATCTACAGCTACGGTTTAACAGCACTTCTCAGTGATTCTAATGAAGGCTATAATTTGAGAACTCTGTGTGCCTGGTAACAATTAATTGAGGGTCAAAAACATATGTAAGACGTTTCAGTTTACCAAAGCACTTTCACATATATTGCTCCATTTTTAATATCATAATGTTCTCTAATGACTTTCCTGGCATTTTCAGTTTCATTTTCTCTTCTTTACAATCCCACTGGGATTATAAACTGTTTTCAGGAAGATAAAACTTAGGTAAAAACAAGGAGAGGAAATTGACTTCCGAAACTCTTAAATAGATAGGTATTCCCAGAATAAAACTGGAGGGTTCCTTTTAGATAGGAAGACAAGAAGGTTTCTAAAGTTCATTCCACCTTGAAAAGCCTGGCCTGACCTCAGGCTGGCTGTGCCCTGCTGCCGTATCCCCTTCCCCACCCTCCTCATAACATCCTCCACTCATTTGCAACCAGGCATCATAACTGAATTTGTATTGGAAGTCTAGGCTCTAGTCTTACAGCCATGTTTACATAGTAAGGGTCCTTGGGCAGGTTCATAACTTCCTGGAGCTTTATCCACAAAGTAGAAGGGTTGTTCAATGGACATGAAAGCCGGGAGCACAATAGATTATTGTGTGCCCTTAGTAAATGGTAGGGGAACCGAATGGAAGGTAGGACCACTTGGGGCAGAGTCATACCTGAGCTCTGCCAGGGCATTGGAATCCAGGGGCCCCTTGCTGGTGGTCCCTCACCAATTGTCGAGGAAAACAATGTCATGCTGTGTGTCCTGTCTGTCACCACAGAACCAAGCCAGAACAGACCCAAGGAGGTGCAGCCCACCACCCTGGGAGCACTTTTTATGATTTATGTTGTGCTGGTGGTTTTCCTTATTGGTGTTTTATGCCTCAGAAGGCTCTTGAGCAAATAGCAATGAAGAGTCTTTTAGAAGTTTTCAACCTCCCATTTTTACCACCTCATAGAAAGAAGTCAGAAAAACTCTCACAATTCTTTTTTTGTTTGTTTCAAATTACTATGAGAGTACAAATGTTTAGGTTACATTGGTTTCAATTCTAAGGTAAAGTTCAAGTCGTAATTGAGCCCTTCACCCAGGGAGGATGCCAAACACCCTCACAATGTGCACATTAGGTGAACTCCCACCCACCAATCACCCTCCCTCCTTTTTTTTCCTCCTCCCCTCCCTTCCCCTTCCCCTAGAATATACTTGTGGGTATCTTTTTGTGTGTGGGCATGTAGTTGGTTATACATTGGTATCATATTAGTACTGAATACATTGTGTGTGTGTATATATACCCATATATATATTCCATTCTTGGGATTCTTTACTAAGAAGAATATGCTTCTGAAGAATTTTCATCTTTTATGTTTACCTGACAATTCTTTAGGAATAAGCCAGGGAGTGTGGCTCCACAGAATATCCAAGTTTGCCTTCTCTCTTTCTTTCTTGGCTGTGCCCACCTCTCATCCTTATGCCAAATTTTTTTTCCAAAGAGGTTTTCCCACTTACTTCCACCTGCTTTCAAAGGACTATCTCATCCTTACAATCTCCTAAATTTATGCCAAATCCAGAGTGAAATCATCTGTCCAGTGCCGCAGGAAATGCCACACTAAATGTTCTACTAATTAGCATTCTCATGACTATACTTTCAGAGATCATTTCTATAGTTCCTTACTACTACTTAGCATTCTCATGACTATACTTTCAGGGATCATTTCTATAGTTCCTTACTACTAATTAGCATTCTCTTCCTTTGTCCATATTTGTTTCCTGCTCTTCTCTCTTTTTCATTACTTCTCAATATAGTATTAAAAATAAAAACTAACCATTACTGAGGATTTCTTATAAGTCAGATTCTGTGTCCAGTACTTGGCATGCATTTTTTCCTTTTCATCTTCACTGTCATAGTACAAGTGAGCTATCATCACCTCATTTTAAATTTGAATAAGTAGACGCCCAGGGAGTGGAGGCCCACAACTGCATGGATGACATGCAGCAGAACAAAAATCAGAATCGCTGCTTCATCTCTCTTCAAAGCCCAGCCCACTGTTCTCCCTTGTCTCTCTCATGGGGATCACCCCTTGGGCAATATAAAAATTCTGAAATACACACTTTGTTCTCTGACACCAGCAGAGATGATCAATGAGTAGCCATATGTGGCAAATATGGTGGTCATGAGTGCAAACTTAAGAAGTGACTGAACTAAGATTCACACCCAGATGATATATTTTGGGGATTAGCGAGGAGAATTTTATTTTATCATTTTTATTTTTGGTAATAAAATTTTACTTATTGATAAAATTATTGGTTTTATTTAAAATGTACCTTCGTGTACATATAATAGAAATGTTTGCTATTGCATGTTTACCTTCAATGTTTAAAGCCTTATTTGCATATGATAACTAATTCAATTTCACAGTGCCTTTTAAGGTAGGTACTATTATTATTTTTGTTACATAGATAAGGGAACTACATTGCAAAGAGGTTAAGTAAATGGGGGAAATGGGATTCTCACCCAGAAAATCTGACTTGGAGTCCAGGTGTTTAACTGCCCTCCTCCCCTTACTTCACTCTCTGTTTCCCCTCCTAGCCTCAGCCACTTGTTTTCAAGGCAGGCAGAGCATCCACTCAGCTCCCTGTAGGCCAATTCTTGACCATGACTGACTTTCCCCATGTTTCCCTTCTCTTTGCACAGCTCTACTCACATTGTTGAAGGAGGGTTGGTTTCCATTTTTTGATAAGAGGTAGCAGTATGTTTAGTACTTAGTCTCTTTGTCCCCACATTTGGAGCCTTGTTCCCAATTTTGAGACAACAGAAAAGGTTCCATTTGGTTTTCTGTAATTCTTACTAAGCATCTTTCATGGCTGGGCCTTGCGCAAAGGGAGTTCAAATGTATATCAGCCAAAGCCTCTGTCCTGAAGGAAAAGCTAGTTCTGTTGGAGAAATAAGAAATGCTAAAATGGCCCCAATGCAAGGTGAAATGCGCTTTATCACATTGTAGAAGGCACAGTTTAATATGGGGGTTTGGCAGAATCATTACAAGTAGTGAAACTACGAAGAAGACAACTTTAATTTGGGTGACTAAAGATAAGCAGGTGGTCCCTTGTGGACAATTTTCCTCTACGGATTATAGGATGCTTGTGTTAAAAGAGCCCTTTCAAATCATTTAATCTGAACCATTTAACTTTCTAGGTAGGGAGACAAATTCAAAGAACAAAGTTTCTCTTTCACGATCATGCTTTGACTGATTTCAGTCAAGACTTATCAGGATACTGACTCTCAAGCCTCGGCTTCTTCTCTTATACCATGTAGTTTTCAAATGTTGCAATACCTCCAAGTTTCAAGGCCTCCTAATCCTGTACCACTGACTGTTCTGACCTTGATCAGCTTTCCAGGTCAGAGATCAGGGAAATGAGGCTTATGCGTATGCTTGAATTTTACTTTAAGACAGGTAGACAATTACCTATTCTCCAGGACTTGCCAGAAATGGTCAAGCACAACTCAATAATTCCCTCTGCCAGCTCTTAAAAAGCTCAAGGATAAATAATGTTCAATCTCGACTTCCATCTGTTTACTACACATTACTTTCCTTCCCCACATTTTCTATCAGCATGTATGATCTTCTTTGCACTGCTGACTCTTTCTCCTCTCTGACATTTTAATTGCAATTATGCATAAGCGCTGATGAAACATAGCAAAAATTTCAAAGCGGTTCTTCCCCAATGTTATTAGTTAACCTTTGCAGAGCATTACACATTTATAGAACACTTTCATCTTTATTCCCTTCTTCCTTCTTGGAAGGGTGCTATGCAGTTTGTTTATTTGTGGGCCTTAAGAAACAGACTTTGATAATAATGATCCTGTAGAACTGAAAGGGACTTTAAGAGATCATAGAAATGTATTCCCTGCTCCCAGAAAAACGTACATTGAGACTATTCTAGAGTCTTTCCTCCAGATTCTGATGTTCATTTTCCTCTCATACTCTGTCTTCCTAAATTCTCTAGGTGCTACCAGTGCCAACCACTGTCTTTAATCCTGTCTTGGCAGGTAGAAATTTGAAGTATGTGCTCCCTGCATTTTAATTTTAGTTTCTCAGATTTACCCATTAACAATCAGCATCTCCAAATGGTCACGTTACATATTAAGTGGGAAATCATTGTGACCTCACTTCAACAAAGATCTTGAGAACTGGATTCTATAAATCTACTTTGTAGAATTTTAGACATAGATCATCATGATAAATTAAAAAATAAAAAAACCCTACATTCATTGCATAACAGCAATGGGCATTTCATTTTCTAGATAATTTACATACTTGACTTTAGTTAATATAATAACCATTCTTGATATTTTTATCCCAATTTTAAAAGTAAATAAAGCTGAGAAAAATTTTGTGACTCATCTAAGGTCAAACAGCTCTGAAATGGTAAACTATAGTTTAAAAGAGGATTGGTTGACTCCAAAGCTAGAGCTTTTTGTGCACAACAGACATTGGAGCTTTGAGGGACCTTGGGATTAGAGACAACAGAGGATACGTTTATCATTGCTTTCCCAGCATACAATTTCCCTTTATCTGAAAATAGCATGCAAATTTTCCATGGTGAACAAAATTTCCTCTGCTTTCAAAACACAGGATGTGGCAGGGCTATGTACCTCTCCACCCAAGAAAAAGACAGAAGCACACATCTCACAAATCACCAGTCAGAGCCCAGTATCTCCCTAACACAGAGATTAGTTTAGAGATGAAGAAGTGGTCCACTGTAGGCCACGGAGAACCTGTGGTCGGAAGAATCATGGCCCCCAAAGACTAAATTAAGACCAGTCCAAATTTCCCAAACCCATAAATACATTATCTTTCATGGCAAAAGGAATTTTGCAGATGTAATTTTGTTTTAAGATGGAGAAATTATCTTGGATTATCTAAGTGGGCCTAAGGTGGTCATGAGGGTCCTTATAGAGGGAAGCAGGAGGGTCAGGTCAGAGTCAGACTGTAATAGCCAGGGATTTCCAGAGAAACAGAATACACAAAGGTGATTACAAAGGTTTTTTGATATAGAAATATATATACACAGTAAGACACACACATACATACCTACAGAGGGTGCCAAATATATATACATATTTTAAGAAAGAAAAGAACTTTATTAAAATTGTAATATTCAGTTTATACTGATAATATTTGTTATCTTATAAATTATATTTAGTATACTTGCTGAAATCAAATGTGACTTAAGTATTACAATTTTAATACAGTTATTCCCTTTTTTAAAATGTGCACACATTTATTGCACTTTGTGTGTGTGTGTATATGGGGGAGAGAGAGAGAATGTATATGTGTGTATAGAGAGAGAGAGAAAGATTTTGTGTGTGTATAGATAGTGTATGTGTGTGTGTATAGAGAAAAAGTGTGTGTGTAAATATATGTATATAGAGAGACACAGAGTACAGAGAGAGAGTGTGTGTGTGTAGAGAGAGAGAGAGATTTATTGTAAGAAGTGATTCACGTATTTATAAAGGCTGAGAAGTCCCAAGATGTACAGTCAGCGAGCTGGAGACTTAGAAATGCTGATGACATCCTTTCAGCTGGAGTCTGATGGCCTGAGACTAGGAGAGCCTATGGTGTCAGTTTCAGACCAAAAGTTAGTGGGCTAAAGATTCAAGAAGAGTTCATTTAAAGTTTTAATTTGAGTCTGTAGGCAAGAGTAGACTCTCTTCCCTTTTTGTACTATTCAGCCATCAACCAATTGGATAAGGGCAAGGTGGATTACAGAAGGCAGACTGCTTTACTGAGCAGACTGATTAAACATTAATCTTATCCAAAACAATCTCACAGAAATATCCAGAATAATGTTCAACCAAATATCTGGGCACCTGTGGCACATAAAATGACGCATCATGCATAGAATGATATATGATGATAGAAATAGAAGTTAGTGAAAGAGAGAGCATGTCTTGAAGATACTCAACTGCTGGCTTTGACAATGGTAAAGGGGGTCATGAGCAAAAAAGGCAGGCAGCCTCTAGAAAATGGAAAAATCAAGGAAATACATATTTCTCTAGAGCTTTTAAAAGAAATGCAACCTGCAGACCCATTTGAACTTCTGACTTCCAGAAATTATAAGGTAATAAGTTTGTACTGTTTTAAGCAGCTAAGTATGTATAATTTCTTACAGCAGAATTAGGAAACCAATACAAAGCCCTGTTTAAAACTTTGTCCAGAACTGTAGTGGAAAAAACACTGTTCTTTCATGAGTTTTTCTAAGCCAGTAAAGTCCTATGTAGGAGCTGATGATGATAATTTTCACTGCCACATTTGGAAAATCCACCTGTAAATAAAATCAACCAAAACAAAAGCAGAGCACACACACACACACACACACACACACACACACACACACACATATTTCTCCTCCTCCTCCTCCTCCTCCTCCTTCTTCTTCCTTCTTCTTCTTCTTCTTCCTCCTCCTCCTCCTCCTCCTCCTCCTTCTTCTTCTTCTTTTTTTTTTTTTTAGAAAATGTATTGTAGTAAGAACACTTAGCATGAGATCTACCCTCATAAGACATTTTTAAGTGTACAGTACATTATTGTTGACTGTTGGTACAACATTGTACAGCAAATCTCCAGAGCTTATTCATCTTGCTTGACTGAAATTTCCCCTTTTCTCTAACCCCTTGCAATCACATTCCACTCTGAATTTGACTACCTTAGATATCTCGTATAAATGGAATTATTAAATAAATAGTATTTGTCTTTCTGTGTGTGAGTGGCTTATTTTACTTAGCAAGATGTCCTTACCCGTAATGTTCATGTTGCTGCATGTTGCAAAATTTCCTCCTTTTTAAAGGCTGGGTAATATCCCATAGTATGAATATACTGCATTTTCTTTATCTATCTGTTGACATACATTAGGTTGTTTCCACATCTTGGCTATGGTGAGTAGTGCTGCAATGAACACGGGAGGGCTAACATCTCTTTGATATCCTGGTTTCAATTTATTTTAATAAATGCACAGGTGCATAATATAGAGTATATATATAGATCACAAAGCAGTTTTTAATTTTTTGAGGAACTTCTATACTGTTTCCCATAGCAGCTATATCATTTTGTATTCCCATCACCACTGGGCAAGAGTTCCAATTTCTTCACTTCCTTCCCAATACTTGTGATAATTGTTTTTCTGATAATAGCCATAGTGACAGGTGTAAGGTGATGTGTCATTATAAATTTGATTTTCATTTCCCTGATGATTAGTGATGTTGAGCATTTCTTCATATACCTGTTGATCATTTGCATGTCTTCTTTGGAAAAAAGTATATTTGTGTTTTTAGCTCATTTTTATATGTATTACTAGTATTTTTATTATTGAGTTATAGGAGTGCCTTATATATTTGGGAGATTAACCCTTAACCAGATTTGTGGTTTGTAAATATTTTATTCTGTCATATAGGTTATCTTTTCACTCCGTTGACTATTTTCTTTGTGTGCAAAGAGGATATATACATACTACTGACAGCATTATTTAAACATCTTGAATAAATCATCCCTGAAGACTGATACCATAGACATTTCAATTTCATTAGCCAAATTAAGCCAGTTATAAAAAGGTTTCTAGCACATTGTAGCCATAGAGTCTTGAGTAAAATACGAATATAGACTTTGCTGATTTTTCATGTGTCAGCATAGGTAAGCTGGAACAATCCAGAATTCTCTTTCCTGTGAGGTTCCAAGTTAGAGATGTCTACAGACAAATTTGCATGAAATCTAGAACATAGAAGGGAAGCAGTAGTCATTATGCTCTCAAGATCAGTGAAGGTATTTTTTTTTTTTTCTGAGACAGAGTCTCACTCTGTTGCCGATGATATCATCATAGCTCACCCCGCAACCTCAATCTCCTGGGTTCAAACAATCCTCCTCCCTCAGCCTCCCGAGTAGCTGGGATTTCAGGCACCTGCCGCAATGCCCAGCTAGATTTTCTGTTTTTAGTAGAGACCAGGTCTGGCTCTTGCTCAGACTTGTCTTACACTCCTGAGCTCAAGAGATCCACCCTCCTGGACCTCTCAGAGTACTAGCATTACATGAACCATTGTGCCCACCCCAGTGCAGAGTTCTGGTTGTTGCTGTGGCTCATGCATGTTGTTACTTATCTGCTGTTTCATGTTTATGACTACATGGCAGCATAACCAGGCCTGCAGCTCCCCAGCTCTTGTGCAGTGGTTCTCAACCTGTGGGTCATGACCCCTTTGGACTGTATTAAAGGTTCACAGCATTAGGAAGGTTGAGAACCACTGTCTTGCTGGGTCTTCTTCTATTTCCCTGAAGCCTAGACCAGGTTTATGTACTGGCTATGCAGCTCTGCAGCAAATCTTACTATCCGCCTCTACAGACCATTCATACCTTTGAGGCTGGAGCAAGTGAGAAACAGCTTCCAATACATCCTCACTCTTCCTGACATCATGTCCAGGTTTGTTTCTGACTAGTGGTCCTGCTGGCTCATAGTGACTTCAGGCCCACACTGGACATAGAGGCCATGGCCTTCCACAGACTGTGGAGCCATTGTGCCCACCCCAGTGCAGAGTTCTGGTTGTTGCTGTGGCTCATGCATGTTGTCACTTATCTGCTGTTGTGTCCTCCAGCTCCCACAATTACACACAGTCTAATCCTTTTAAAAATCCCATATTTCATATCACTCATAATTGATCTTTTGCTCCATCAAACCCTAACCAACACACACACCAAGAGTGACCTTAGAGGTCATCAGCGGAGGCCTTGACTTAATGGATTATAGCAACCAGAATAAAAATTCACTTAGATGAACAAAGATTATAATACTAGCTCTTCCATGGTTAGAAATTTATTAGGTGGCCAAACATCACCAAATCGGCTATAGGCAGGATGGTGAAAAGTTTAAGGTACAGGGAAAGGTTGAAGCAAATAAAAATCTCTCCAAAGTGGAAATAAGCATTTCCCTTTTTCCTTTTTTTTTTTTTTTTTTTTTTTTTTTTTGTTTGTTTGTTTGTTTTGGACACAAGTTCTCACTCTGTCGCCCAAACTAGAGTGCAGTTAGAGTTCAGTGGCCTCAGTTCAGCTCAGAGCAACCTCAAACTCCTGGGCTCAAGAGATCCTCCTGCCTCCACCTCCCAAGTAGCTGAGACTACAGGAGCCTGCCAGGATGTGTGGCTAGTTTTTCTATTTTTAGTACAGAGTCTCACTATTACTCAGGCTTATCTTGAATGTCTGGCCTTGAGCAATCCTAAAAAGTGCTGGGATTACAGATATGAGCCCCCTGTGCTTGGTTAGGTAATTTTTTTATCAGGACAGAATTCAAATCTAGGATTTCTGTTTTCCATTTTGTGGTATGATTTAAGTTTCCATTTATTTCTTATTGTCCTAAAACACATTCTATGTTTTAGATTCAGTTTTTACTCCCTTACATCCTGGAAGCAGTTTTAGGTCAATTTCTAAGGAAACAAAGCCTGTTGATAGAGAGGTTTCAGGAAATTTAAACATGAAAGAAATATTTGTGCCCAACAGGAGCACTCAATAGCTCTCAGGTGTGTTGATGTTCCCTACTTGGATCTAGTATCTGCTTTTCCTGGAGCTGTTTTTTTCCCTCAGGGTGCTGCTCCCTGCAGAGGACATATCTATAGCCCTTGTTAAGTGGCTTCTAGTTGGTTAGGGCTAGTGGAAGACACTAGCAGAAATCACATGGTAGAGAGAAGAGATGTTTAGTAGTCTCCTTTGCTCTGTGACTGCATCTCTGAAGTATGTCTTCAACCACACAGACCCCCTCTGGTCAATGGACTCAATAATGAATAATGTTACTTTCTCTCCTTGTCACTTCAGTCCTAGGTATGATGTATCCATTAACACTGCAGTGATAATACTGCATAGCAAACCATTCTAAACCTTAGTATCTTAAACCATCATCACTTATATTGCTCACAGTCTATGAACTGACCAAGCAGGTCTATTGGTTCTGTCTGGACTTGGCTGGATACTGCTTTTTTTTACATTTCAGATTAATATGAGGGTACAAATAATTAGGTTACAATGTTTGCATTTGTTTGGTAAGGTCCCTGTTGTAGTCATGTCCTGCATCCACGAGGTGTGCCATATACCCTTACACTGTGCCCTTTAAGTGGGAGCACACCAATCACCCTCCCTCCTTTTCTCTCTTCTTTTCCCTTAACTTGAATTATATTGACTTTTTCTCTTATTTGGGTTTGTATTAGTTCATTTACTGGCTTCATATTACTTGCTTTTCCATTCTTGTGATACTTTACTAAAAAGAATGTTCTCTAACTCTATCCAGGTTAATACAAAAGATGTAAAGTCTCCATCTTTGTAATGGTTGAATAGTATTCCATGTTATACCTATGTCACAGTTTATTAATGCCTTCATGGGTTGATGGGTAGTTGGAATGTTTCCACATCTTGATGATTAAAAATTGAGCTGTGATAAACAATCTAGCTGAAATGTTCTTATGATAAAATGATTTTTTTTTCTTCTGGGTAGATGCCTAGTAGATGCTAGGATTGTAGGATGAAATGGTAGGTCTATTTTTATTTTTATTTTTAAGATTCTTCATACTTCTTTCCAAAGAGGCTATATTAGTTTGCAATCCCACCTATAGTGTAAAACTGTTCTTTCACTTCTCTCCACATCCACAGCTAGAGATTTCTTATCTCAATTGAGGCTCCCTCACATGTGGGTTGTTAGCAGATGTGTGACGGCATGTCCTGGGTGGCTCAGCACTGCTGCACATAGTCTCCAACCTCCAGCAGGCTGGCCCAGGCTTGTTCCCATGGTCATCAGAAAAGAGGAAATGTGCAGCTGATTTCCAAGGCTTTGATTACATCAAAGTGGTTACAGCCCTGTTGGTAAAGTCAAGTCACATGGTCCATCCAGAATCAGTATAGAATGAAAAAAATGTATACAGGAAGTAAAGGTGCTAGTCTACTGCTAATCTCTAGAGTGGGGGGTGGGGGTGGGGGATTTCCATAATTCTTCCCATGCTGCTTTAAAATCTGTTCAAGTCATCTGAGATGAATTCTGCTTCCTATCAATTTTCTGACTGATATACTTGGTGATCTAAAAGGATAGTATAATTTTAAAAGAATCAGTCCTCCTCTAGATATCAAGGAGTAACCCTCACCAGAATGATCTACTCTATCAGTGGTTCTCAACCTTCCTAATGCCGTGAACCTTTAATACAGTTCCTGTGGGTTGAGACCCACACGTTGAGAACCGCTGTACTTTATAAACTTTATGCTTAATCTTGATTTATTAAGTTGAGAGAATTTTACTTTGTGACCTTGATCCAAGACCTAACAGGGAATATAAATCAATAGAAACATACGGCAAGGGTGCTGAGTAAAGAAAACCTGATTCCTTCTGTTATTAGATAACCTGGGAAAATCATGTAATATCTCTAGGCTTTTCTAAGTCAGGGGAATCCATTAATAGATCTATCAGATCACCTTGTTCACCAGAGACAAGACCCTTTCTGAACCACTGTGGGAAGAACTGCTGAAAATGTTGCCAAAACTATCATTACCTACTGACACCTCATATGAAGAAAAGAAGCTTACAGGTTGAATAGCTTAAATATGTATTTTTTTTTTGATAATAATATGTAAAAGCTTACTTTGAGTAAGACAATGGGAAAGTACTGAAAAAATGGCTGTGAAAGCAAGATATTTAGACCATGTTCTTTGAAAGTTTCCGGTTTATCTCAAAGGAATGTAATTGAGTAAAAATTATAGGCAGTGTGACAGCAGTATGAAGGGGAGCATGTAAAGGGGAAGATACACCTGACAGATTTGGGTTGATGGGAAGGCCTGCTGGAGGGAGTAACACTCATTTGCTACTTGAAATGGAAGTAGAAGATGGCAGCCAAGTGAGACAGAGAAAAAGGGTCCTTGGTAGATTAAATTATAGTTCAAAAATACTTACTGATGGAGCGTATGTTTTGTCCCCTGGATTCTGTATGAGTTGTTTTGGTCAATGGGATATGGACAGAAATTGCAATGGGACAGTGTACAGCCAGGCCTGGTGAGGTAATGCTTGGTTCACTCACCTTTTCATGCTTCTCTGCAAATCACCATAGGAAGAATCCATCCCAGCTGGTGTGATGGTCTAAGGAAGACGAGTGACACACTGGGGTGACCTGAGTCCAATTCACCATGAGAGCCATGCGCACTCAACTCTTAACTGAGAAGCAGAAATGCCAAATCAAACAGACTGTTATCAGATCATCATCGCCAGCCCACAGATGCCTGAATGAACACAGATAATATCAACAAAACGTGCCTAGCCAACTTGTAGATGGGTGAGATTTTGTAGTCATCTGTTAGATAGAATTATTATGGTAAGAGTTGACTGATACAGGAAATTTATTTATTTCTTTTTGCATTGTAGGCATAGAGTTTAGGGAAGAGTACATATAAAAATCTACAGCAAAAGAGATCATGGTTTTCTCAGAATACCACCACAAATGATCACAAAATGCGTGGCTTAAAACAACAGAAATTGATCCTCTCACAGTTCTGGGGGCCAGAAATTCAAAATTGGGGTTCCAGCAAGGGACCAGAAATTCAAAATCAGGGTTTCAGCAAGGCAAGGTTTTCTCCTAAAGCTCTTGGGAAGAAATCTTCCCTTCAGCTTTTGGCTTCTGGTGGCTCCTGGCATTCCATGGCTTGTGGCAATTTCACTCTATGCTCCACTTCCCTTTTCACATGGGCTTCTCCTTCATGTCTCTGTGTCTCGAATCTTCTTTCTCTCATAAGGGCATTAGTCATTGGGTTTAGGGCACACCTTAAATCTAGGATGATCTTATCTTGGAATCCTTATCCTAGTTATAGTTGCAATGATCTTCTATAAATATCTATCTTAAATAAAGTCACATTCATAGATAATCAAGGTTAAGATGTAAGCATATCATCTTTTGGGAATACTGTTTAACTCCCTACAGCTAATATGAGAAGCTGAAGAAAATTCAGAAGAGCAGGACTCAGAATTAAGTAGATGTCAACAGTAATCTATCTCATCGAGTCATTGGGAGGATTAAAGAGTTCCTAATGTAGAAAACATTAAAACAGTATCTGGCATATGGCAAGTGGTTAGTAAACATTAGCCACCTTCCCCACCATCATTCATGCTGTTAATATTTAGTATTGTCATTGTTATTGTTATCACCATCATAATTTAGATAGTCAACGTCAAAGAACTATGTGAAAATAAAATGAGATACTAATTGACCAAGCATTTTTGGAAAGTGTTTTTCAAGTATCAAAATAATATTAAATGCTGTTGCTTCTGAAAAATTCTCATATATGCTTAATAAAGCGAATCACATCACACATGGAGTGAGTATTCAATGGGAATATGTGGTAAATCTTTTTATATGTTGGAGAACACCCAATATCATTTTTTAAATGAATCAGACTTTGTATAAATCAGTTGGCCAGAAGAGAAGCACATCTGCTCACTCTCCTATTCATGCAACATGCTACAGAATTGATTTAAAAGTGAAACTTTTATTAAAATAATAGAATTGAAATAAGAACATAAGCTAGTATTTTTCTTGGATAGAATCCTTAGGAACCCTGAATACGCCCACATAAACATACCACTGTCAGATATTTTTCTGTAAATGCTGGATTATCTTCTTTTGGAATGTGTTTTATGTGAAGTATAAAATGTTTTTTAAAAGTTCTCCTACAATAACCTTCTAAAATGGGGCTGGGAAATATCCTTTTTGCTGAACAGTGGGAGGAAACCTATTTCACCTTTTAAAATATGAACATTGAATTTTACTGATGAAACACAAACTAAATAGAACTCAGCATTGCTGTTTCTGGCTCTGTTTCATTCAAGGTTCACAAAGTATTTGTTGCGGACCAATAGTGTTCCAGCACCTATGCCAAGTGTTAGCACAGGAATTTAAGTTAGATATTGTCTTTACTCTCAGTACATACATAAAGTGTTGGAGATGGAAGAGAAAATAAGCAACCATGGAACAGTGCTTGACACTTGTGTTAAGTAACGAATATCTTAGTGGTTCTACATATTAAGAGAGAACTATAGGAAAAAAGGGTCAGGTATCCTGATGAATGGAGTGGGGAGGAAACAAACTCTGCTAGGGAGAATTGTTGTAGGAGGAGAGCTTTGAGAAAAAGGGAGCTAAAGCCATGTCATGGAGAGGGGGCAGTAATGTGAAAGAGAGGGAACTGTGTGTGAATACGTGTCTTGATGAGATAGAGCCCACAGAAGTCAGGAATTTTGTTTTGATAAATAAATACATGTATTTGTTGAAAGAATTTCAAATGTTCATTAAAGTTAGAAGGAAGACTGTGTGAGAGTAGACAGAGCTATCACTATGGGGATATCCTGCGGCTAATACATGATGGACCCCGTGTGATAAGCTAAGGACTTAGCAGTTTATCCTAAATGTGTTCCTACCAGGAGACCCACAGGTAGAGGCACAAGGGAGAGCCTCGCAGAGAGCTATTAATAGCTCAAAGAAAGTGAGAGTGTCTGCCATGTCATTCCTTAGGGGAGTTGCTCTACTTTGACAGGTGCATGGCCTACAGACATATGAAAAAATACTCATCAACTTTAATCATCAGAGAAATGCAAATCAAAACCACATTGAGATATCATCTAACTCCAGTAAGATTAGCCCACATCACAAAAATTCCAAAACCAGAGATGTTAGTGTCGATGTGGAGAAAAGGGAACACTTCTACACTGCTGGTGGGAATGCAAACTAATATGTTCCTTTTGGACAGATGTTTGGAGAACCCTTAGGGATCTAAAAATAGACCTGCCATTTGATCCTACAATTCCTCTACTAGGTATGTACCCAGAAGACCAAAAATCACATTATAACAAAGATATTTGTACCAGGATGTTTATTGTAGCCCAATTCATAATTGCTAAGTCATGGAAGAAGCCCAAGTGCCCATTCACCCACGAATGGATTAATAAATTATAGTATATGTACACTATGGAATATTATGCAGCCTTAAAGAAAGATGGAGATTTTACCTCTTTCATGTTTACATGGATGGAGCTGGAACATATTCTTCTTTGCAAAGTAGCTCAAGAATGGAAAAAAAAGTATCCAATGTACTTAGCCTTACTATGAAACTAATTAATGGCTTTCATATGAAAGCTATAACCCAATTATAGCTCAAGAATATGGGAAAAGGTAAGAGGGAGGGGAGAGGAAGAAGGAGGCTGGGTGGAGGGAGGGTAATTTGTGGGACCACACCTATGGTACATTTTACAAGGGTATATGTTAAATTTATTAAGTGTAGAATATAAATGTCTTAACACAACAGCTAAGAAAATGCCGTGAAGACTTTGTTAACCAGTTTGATGAAAATATTTCAAATTGTATATAAAACCAGCACCTTGTACCCCACAATTGCATTAATGAACACAGCTATAATTTAACAAAAAAAAGAAGTGAAAATGACTAGAAGGATTTGGTATTGGTGTAGGAGAAAAAGACCCTTCTATGATAGGTGAAAGTAAAGGGTAAGAGAATGGGAAGGTGACAAGTGGAAAGCATCGATAAAATGGATTATTATTTGGATGTGAAAGCTGGGAGACTCTAAAGCTATGCTATCAAATACAGTAGCCATTAGTCATTTGTACCTACTGAGCACTTTTAACACCACTAGTACAATTTGAGATGTAAGTGTACGAAAATGGAATGTAAAGTATCTTATTAATAATTTGTATCTTGAACATATGTTGAATGATACTATTTTTGGTATATTGAAGTAAATAAAATATATTATCAAAATTAACTTCATTGTTTCTTTTTATTGTTTTATTATAGCTACCAGAAAACTTTAAATTACATATGTGGCTCACATTATATATTTTTTGTTTGTGTATTCGGAATTTTTTTGGAGATAAGCATATTTTAATTTACAAATCTCCCCCTACCACAAACAATATAATTGACCAACCCATGGAAGCCACTATTGGATGAGTTTCAAGCAGAATGTTGGCATGTTGCATAGGTTTTGTGGCGCCTGCAGGATTTACAGTTAGGAGACAGAACGCTATGGTCCTCTGTGGAGTTGGGCCTTTGGCCAACCCTTGGGAAGCTGGGTGTGGTGTTGGAGCTGCTGCCCATGACCTGAATCTACAACTCACTTTCCATAGCCTGCAAGAGAAAACAGTAATGTGTCCATCTATCATCATATTATTGATTGGCATCATTTTTTCTTTTCTTTTTCTTTTATTTTAAAACATGAAGGGGGTACAAATGTTTTTATTACATGGACAACTTGTATAATGCTTACGTCAGGGCCCTTGATGTGCTGGCCACCAGAACAGTGTTCATCATACCTAATAAGTAAGTTTTTATTACTCAGCCACCCTTCCACAGTCCCTCCCTTTTTGGTTTCTCATGTCCTTTATATTGCTTTGTGCTCACATATACTCATCATTTACATACCACTTATTTTTCATTCCTGAGATACTTCACATAAGATAATGGTTTCCACTTTCATCCAGGTTGCTGCAAAAGACATTATTTCATTTCATTCCTTTTTATGATATACATATCACATTTTCTTCATTTACACATGAATTGATGGGCATTAAGGTTGATTCTGTATCTTTGCAATTCTGAATGATGAATTGTCCTGCAATAAACATTTGAGTGCTGGTGTGTTTTTGATAAAATGATTTCTTTTCCTTTGGGTAGATACCTAGTAATGGAATTTCAGGATTGAGTGGTAGGTCTACTTGTTTTGAGAAATCACCATACTGTTTTCCTTGGAAGCTGTACCATTTTGTAACCCCACCAACAGTGCAGTGCATAAGTGTTCCTTTCTCTCTTCATCTATGCCAACATGTACTGTTTTTGGACTTTTTAATAATGGTCATGTGGATAGTGGTAAGATGGTAACTCACTGTGGCTTTAATTTGCATTTCCTGATGATTAGTTATGTTGAGTATTTTGTCCATATATTTGTTGGCCATTTGTCTATTTTCTATTGAAAAAATTCTATTCATGTCTTTTGCCCATTTTTTATGGGGTTATTTATTTCTTGCTTATTGTTTGTGCTCTTAAGGAGAATACTTTTAACATTTCCTTGTTCATTATGCTGGCTGTGGGTTTGTCATATATGGCTTTATAATTTTGAAGTATTAATATACTTTCCAGTATCATGACAGGGTGCTGGATTATAACAAATACTTTCTCTGCTTCTATTAAGATAATAAAATGGTCTTTTTTTTTTTGCTTCTCTTTATGCAATGAATCACATTTATTGATTTGTGTATGTTGAACCATCTTTGCATCCCTGAGATGAAACCAACTTGATCATAATAAATTATGTTTTTGCTATGCTGTTGAATTCAGTTTACTAGTATATTGTAGAAGATTTTTACATCTATTTTCATATTAGTCTGTAGTTTTCTGTTGTTGTTTGGTCTTTTCCTGGTTTTGGTATAAGGGTGATACTAGCTTTGTAGAATGAACTACAGAGAATTTCCTCTTTCTTGAGAACAGTTTCTGGAGTATAGATACAGTTCTTACTGGTGCGTCTAGTAGAATTCAGTTTTGAATCTATCTGGTCTGAGGCTTTGTTCTTTGCTGGGAGACTTTTATTAGTGCTTCAATCTCATCACTTCTTGTCATTGGTTGGTTTGAGCTTTCTCTTTATTCCTGATTAAGGCTTGGGAGGTTGCATGTTTCCAGAAATTTATTTATTTCCTTTAGGTTTTCTAGTTTGTTTACATACAGGTTTTTATAGTATTCACAGATGATATTTTATATTTCTGCAATTTCAATTGTAATGTCTCCTTTTTCACTTCCGATTGATGTTATTTGAGTCCTTTCTCTTCTATTTCTGGTTAATCTGCCTAGTGGCCTATCAATTTTGTTTATCTTTTAAAAAAAAAAACACAACTTTTTGTTTCATTGATCCTTTACCTTGTCTTTTGTTTTCAATTTCATTTAATTCTGCTCTGATCTTTGTTATGATATTTCTATTTCTTTTTCTTTTTCTTTGTTTGGGTTTGATTAGTTCTTTTTCTAGTTCCATGAGATGTGACAACAGATTGTCAATTTTCAATTGCTCTGCCTTTTTGATCTAGGCATTTAGGGCTATGAACTTTCCCTTTAGGGCTGCTTTTTCTTTATCCCTTCAATTTTGAAAGCTTGTGTCCCCTTTGTCATTCAGTTCAAAGAATCTTGGGATTTCTATCATAATTTTATCATTGACACAAGGATCATTCAGGTGCAGATTGTTTAATTTCCATGACTTCGTGTATATTTGAATATTTCTCTTGGGGACTTGATTTCTAGTTGTAGCCCACTATAGTCTGAGAAAGTATGTGGTTTAATTTCACATTTTTAAAAAATTCTGAGTCTTGTTTTGTCATCTGAGATATGATCAGCCTTGGAAAATGTCCATGTGTGGGTGAGAACAAAATATATATTAGTAGTTTGGGGGTAGAATGATCTCTCAGTGTTGGTTTGGTACATTTGTTTTAGAATCACACATTAAGTCCAGTGTTTCTTTTTTTAAATTTCAGATTAATATGAGCGCACAAATGATTAGATTACATTGTTTGTGTTTGTTAGATAAAGTCAAAGTTGTAGTTGAACCTTTCTCCCAGAAAGTGTGCCACAAACCCTTATATTGTGCCCATTAACTGAGAACTTACCAACCTCCTCCCTCCTCCCTTCTCACTCCTCCCCCCACACTCCTGCTTGAATTTAATTGTGATTTTCTTGTGTGGGTATATAGTGTTCTTTACTGATTTTCAGTTTTATGATCTGTCCCTTTCTGTCAACAGAGGATTGAAGTCCCTGAAAATTAAGATGCTACCATTTATTTCTTTGTTTATATCAAGAAGAATTTTCTTTATAAAACAGGAAACTCCTATCTTAGGTGCATATATGTTTAGTACTGTTATTTCTTCGTGTTGAATTGCTCCCTTTGGCATTATATAATGATTCTATTTATCTTTTTTTTTTTAACCATTGTTAATTTAAAGTCTATTTAGTCTGATGTAAGAATGGCTATACCTGCTTACTTTTGATTTCCATTTGCTTGAAATATTTTTTTACAATCATTTAATGTTGAGTCTGTGTGAGTCTTTGTGTTAATTGACGATAGAAAATGCTTGAGTCATGTTTTGCATCTATTCAGCCAGTCCATGTCTTTTAAGTGGGGCATTAAGACTGTTCACATCAGATGCTTTGATATGTGAGATGCTGTTTTATTCTTCATGTTGGATGATACCTTATTACCTAGTTTTCCCTCTTGTGCTATTGTTTTATAAGAGCTGCGAGCTATAACTTTTGGTTATTTTTACACTGGTGGGTATCTGTTGTGTTGTTGCATGTATAAGAACTTTTGAGCATTTCCTGTAGTGACAGGTATCCTTAGTATTTGCTTGTCTAAAAAAGTCTTCATTTCTCCATCATTTATGAAACTCAGTTTCAAAATTCTTTTCTGGTAATTATTGCCTTTAAGAAGGTTAAAAACAGGGTCCAGATTCCTTTCTTGTAAGGTCTTCACCGAGAAGTCTGCAGACTGATGTGTTTTCCTTTGTAGGTTAGTTGTTGCTCTAATTTTGCAGCTTGGAGAACGTTCTCCTTCATTTTGACGTTGGGCAGGTTGATGACTATGTGTCTTCAAGATGCACTGTTTGATATGAATGGATCTTCTCAGTGTTTGATGACCATCTTTTATCTGGATATCTGCATCTTTGGTGATACCAGGTAAGTTCTCTCAATAATTCCCTTGAGTAAATTTTTCATGCTTTTGGCATTTTCATCATCTCCCTTTCATATACCTATAATTTGTATATTGGTTGGCTTCACACAGTCCCATATTCTCTGAGTAATTGTTCCTTCTTTTTAATCCTTGTTTCTGCATATGTGACTGACTAGGTTACTTCAAAAGCCTTTTATTCAAGCTCTGAGATTCTTTATTCTGCTAGATCTAGCCTGTTGAAGCTTCCTGCTGTATTTTGTAGCTCCCTAAATGACTATTTTATTTCTTTAAGTTTTTTGTTAATTGTTTCTTATACTTCTGGTCTGACATCTTTGAGGTCAAAGGTGTGATGTTATAGTTTTAGTGAATAACACTGACCTAAAATGATTATCAGATTGTCTGTCTTGGTTAACTTTGGGACTGTGCTGTCATTCAACAAGTAAAAATGACAGATGGAGGAAAGTTCTGGAGGGATGACTAAGTGTGCTATTTCTGTCATGTCAACTTTGAAGAGTCTATTGGACTTCCATATGGAGCTATCTACTGTGTTTATATGTTAAACATGTTTGGTGGAGAGGCTTACGATGGATCTTGGCTGGAGAGAGTAGATTTAGAATGGTGTGGTCACCCTAAAACCACAGTCAGTGAGTATGTACCATGGACCAGTCATCATACGCAGTTCTGTACATGTATTTAATTCTCTGAGCCATCTTGAGTCTTATAATAATATAATCATCCCTACTTTTCACATGAGGAGACTGAGGTTAGTATAAATAAGGTTCCAAATCTATTAGGTGCAGTAATAATGATGCTTATTCTTTAGGGCCCTGCTCTTGCAAGGACACGTTTCAAAGCTTAGTGTGTTTCTAATAATGAAAGCAGAAATTACTACCTCCAGCCATGTTTCCTGAGGGTCACTTCTGTGCCCTGGAAGTGATCCTGGCATGGCCACTTTACCTGCGCATTCAGTTAACTATGCTGTCATCTTTTGTCTGACACATGTATCAAGTATCAGGGCTCTACCTTGACTCCAAAAAAGAAGGATCTGAGACAAACAAAACTCCAGCAGGACCTGCCACTCAGGCTTCATGGTTACCTGCAGGCATGGAGAACTGGAGAGCAGAAGCCACTGAAGACCTGGCTGAGCTGGGCCAACTGCTGAGTGGTCATCAGGGGCCATGCCAAAGGACATCAAATGTCTAAAGGTAATTAAGTTTCCTTTAGGCAAGAAGCACCTCTTTAACAAAAACAGTATAAGAATTTACAAATGTGACATCTCCAAGAGCATTCAAGAAGCTGAAAGGACATCTTTCTAAATTATCAGAAATAAGAAAGAAAATTTCATGCATTCATGTCAGAGGAAATATTGAAATTAACTTCTAATTTTTCTAGAGATAAATTATAATGCTTTTGCTGTGTGAGAGTGCAGTCAAAGAGTATAAGTGTGATGAAAATGTGTCAAACTGTTTATAAAACCAGTGTATGGTATCCCATGATCACATTAATGTACCCAGCTACGATTTAATAATAATAATAAAAAAGACTGAACCCTAGTAACAGGCAAAGGGCATGCAGAATAGTGGGAAAATGTAAAACACAGGTTGAAGTGTCTCAGAGGCTATCCAGTTATAAGTTGGCTTTTTCAAAATGACTGATTTTGGGGATATTGAATAATAAATAAACTTTTCTTAATTGCTTTAAAAAAAAAGAACATAAGAAGACAATGTATTAGAGAGCTATGTCAAATAAAATGATGATGATAATATATTTCCTGAATTTGAACATATTTATATTTCACAGCTTTAAATGTGACTTACTTCCTAGGATTTCTAAATTAATTCTAAAAAGTATGTGCTTTTACACCTGTTTTCTAGTTTCATTTAAATAAACTTATTGAGAAATAATTTGTGCAAAATGAAATATATGCTTTTTTTTTTTTTTTTTTTTTTTTTTTTTTGGGAGACAGAGTCTCACTTTGTGGCCCTTGGTGGAGTGGCGCCACCTTGGTTGAATGTGGCCCTTGGCATCATAGCTCATAGCAATCTCAAACTCTTGAGCTCAAGAGATTCTCTTGCCTCAGCCTCCCAAGAAGCTGGGACTATAGGAGCTCACTGCAACACCCAGCTATTTTCAGTGAGTTCAAGCAATCCACCCACCCAGGCCTCCCACAGTGTTAGGAATATAGGCATGAGCCACTGTGCTTGGCCTACATTTTAGATGTATTATATCATGAGTTGGACAAAATTGACAAGTGTTACCCTTTTTGTAGTCAACATTTAGGATATTTTCATCACTTTGAGAAGGTTCCCTTCTGTCCTTCTGAAGTAAATCACTTCCCATCTCCAGCTCTGTGTAACTAATGATCTGCTTTCACTATAGATTACTTTTACCTATTTTAGAGTTTCATGTAAGTGAAATAATATACTATGTACTCTTATATTTGGATTTTTTCACTTAGCATAATCTTTTTTAAGTTTAGGCATGTTTTTATGTGTATTAGAAATTCTTTCCTTTGCATTGTTGGGTTGTATTCCATTGTGTGAACATACCAATATTTTTAATACATCTGCTTCTCAATGGACATTTGGGTTGTTTTCAATTTAGGTCTATTATGAATAAAGTATCTGTGAGATTCTTAGGCAGTCTTTTTGTGAATATTAGTTTTTATTTTAGGGGGAATTGTTTTGTCATATGGTTATCTTTATAAGAAACTCTCTGTCTGGAGCAGCACCTGTGGCTCAAAGGACTAGGGCACCAGCCCTATATGCTAAAGGTGGCAGCTTCAAACCCAGTCCCAGCCAAAAACTGCAAAAAAAAAAAAAAAAAGAAAGAAACTCTCTGTCTGATCTTCAAAGTGTTTATATCTCCCTTCCCGTATACCAGTGGTTCTCAACCTTCCAATTACTGTGGCCCTCTAATATAGTTCCTGTCGGTCAAGACTGACAGGTTGAGAACTGCTGCTATATACAAAATCTGAGATATAAAGTAAATATTTCATATGTTTTTATTCCTTCTTAAAAAGGCCATTCAAATTACACAAGCATAGGACTTCCCAAAATGTGGCCTCCCTTGTTAGGGTAGTAGAGTCAGATTCAAGATTCCAGATACCCAGACTGTGGGGAGAAAAAAGGGGAATTATTCTTGAATAATATCAGTATTATGGGTGACTCTCACAGAAGTACTTTGATATGGTCAGTTTCACGTGTTAATGTAGCATGGTGCTCAGATATTTGGCCAAACATTGTTAGATGTTTCTGTGAAGGTATTTTTTAAATGAGATTCACAGTGTACTTTGAGTAAAACAGATTATCCTTCATAATGAGAGTAGACCTCATTTAATTGGTTTAAAGACAAGAATGGAAAAAAGACTGGCCTCCCTGGAAGAAGGAGTTCTGCCAGCAGACAGCCTTCAGACTTGATCCTCAGCAGCAACTCATCCCAGGGTCTCCAGCTTGCTCTCCTTCTCTGCAGATTGTGAGGCAATCTTCAAAATAGTGAGCAAATCTTTAAAATCTCTCCCCACACACCCCTGGGATCCTGAAGGTCTACTAGCATTCAGAACAAACTTCTCTCCAATTTCCTCTCTTCCCTAACTCCAAGTTATTACTTACCCAGTTTAAAAAAAAAAAAAAAAAAAAAAAAGTTTTGTGTTTTGAACACTCCTAGAATAGTAAAACTTTTTGTACCTCAGAACAACCTTTCTTCCCCACAGAGGAAATTCTTTTGGTTGATCACATGAAGAACCTTTGCTGCCTTGGGCCTGTGAATGTACTTTTCTAAATACGACAGACTCTCTTGCTTTACACCCCGCCCCTATCCCTTCTTCATCAGCTTTTAAATTAGCCTTGGGTTTCTCCTCTTGTCACTACACTGACCATAAGGTATAGTTGATATAGGCAGCTATTAAAGAAAGAAAAATAGGAAATACCGTTGCCATTCTGTACAAGAAGCTACTGTATACACTGGGTCCAAATACAAAATTGCTACTTACTACTCTGCTCCTAGAAATGGGGCCTGAGACACAGGAAAATTCAAAGAGCTCCAGTGCTATTAGACACCAGCTAAAATGAGCTCTGCCTATGGGTAAGAGCTACTGAAAGCTTCCCTGAGAGGGTGAATTGTAGGAAAGGAAAAGCCTTTCCCTGCTCTGCAGCTGGCCTCTGAGCACTACAGAATTAGCCACCCACCCAGCTCCTACCCTTACCCCACCACAGAATAGGACTCATATGATTTTTGCCTTGCTACTGATATGAATGCTCTCGTAACTGTGATCTGTAAAATCAGTAAAGCTATTCCATTAGTATTTTCTTGTAATACTAATGAAACTTATTATTCTCCCGTGTCTTCCATTATAATTATCATCCTCCTCCTCCCCGTCACCATCCTCGTCAGGCTTCCTAACAGCAGTATTTATGCCAGCATGTTTTGTCTGTGCACAACTACATCTAGATTTCTTTCTCTTAAAGGTAAGAGTCAAGCTACACAATGGGTGAGAACGGTGGATTCTTTTGGCTTCTTTTCTAGGGACATAGCAAAGGGGGAAGCCTGTGGGGAGCCATGTGACTTTCCAACCTTGCTGTGAGGGAGAAGTGGAAGCAAACTGCTAAGGAACTGCTTGTATCTGGATCGATTTTTATCTTCCAGTATTAAAACTTCTTCATGTTTTAAATTCCCAGGGAGAATGTAGACAATGTGAAGGCTGTGGTAGGAGGTAAATTGGAGATGGAGCTTCTCCAACAGCATCCTGTGGTTAGGAAGGGACAAGTTGTCTTGGAAGGAGGAGTAGAGGGGAAGGAAGAAGCATTCCTTTCCCGTTGCAAATGAAGCATTTAGGCAGTCTTGCTTTGGCCATTTCTGTTCTCTAAAGACTCTGGAAATGCGCCTTAATGAAGGTGACGTGTGATCCGTCTTTGCCTAAACAAGTTAGGTGCTAATCCCTTTTCTGTTTCAATTTTTTGTTGTTGTTGTTAATTGACTTAATTTTTAGGTTTTGCTGTTATACTGTACAAGTTCTCAGGGTATGTATCTGAAAACTTCCTTGAATTCTGGCTTTTCCACCACAGTGTCTGCACGACCTCATTAATCAACCTTTCTGAAACTGATTTTTCTCATATGTAAATTAGGGAAAATAACTATCTCAAAGTGTTTCTCTGAGATTAAATGATAAAATTCTTCTAAAGCAGTTAGTTGCTTGCTGATCTCTGGTGGACATGGCTTTCACAGGAAGATTCTTAGTGTGGGCTTCCCTCACACAGTAATTGAAGGGAAGTTACAATTCATCCAGGAACACTATTTCTTAGCTCTCTTTCATCTAAAGATGGCCATGTGCCCAGCTCTGTCTATGATTTGTGAGTGGAAGGGCCCTGTGCCACCTTGGGTCCTAACAGGGCAAACACACTTGAATGTTTACTTCCCTCACACTTTTCTTCACTCCATCTTTTGATAGGATGACCTCCAGTGAATCTTGGAGTGGTATAAGATGAAAGAAAATACTTCTCTAAGTCAAATATCGCCTGAGTTACCCAAAAGATCCTAACCTCACAGGACTTCACAGGAGTGAGCAGAAAGAATAATATTTCATTTCATTAAAATACTGAGATGTTTAAATTATTTTTTAAATAAAATTATCACAGTATGATTAATAAGTGAAATTATTTTTATTTCTGCAGGTGGGTCACTAATGTATTGTTGATGTAATCACTAACATCATTTCACATTTTTTTTTATATACAATTATCACCACACAGTTGATAGGCCTTAACATTATTTAGTGTTAATAAAGGCTGTCGAAAGATGTTTTATTAAGTAGGCAGAAACATACCTAAGAACACTAAACTTTATGAGGGTAGAAATTGTGTCTATCTCTTTTTCATCATTTTATTAGTGCCTAGAATGGTGTAGGTGCTTAATAAATATTTAATGATTGAATGATATGTTAGGCAGGGTTAGATAACTATTGCATAACAAGCATACTTAAAATCTCAGTGGCTTAACACATTAGAGCTTTATTGTTTGCTTATATAGAAGTTCAGTTTGGTTCTCTGGTATGCCACTTTCCCTGAGGAGATTCAAGGGAGCAAGACCCTTCTACATTCTGACACTATCCTCTCGTAGAGTCATGAAGTTCTCTGCTGCATTATTTTTACTTTTCTAGTGAAAGGAGAAGGATACACAGGATCATGAAAAAGTATTTTAGTAGCCTGGTCTGGAAGTGATGCATTTCACTTCTGCCACATCCCATTGAGTAGAACTTAGCCATGTGGTCACATCTAGCTGCAAAGGAAGTTGGGAAAAGTAGTTCAACTATGTATTAGTATACTATTGTTGCTGTAACCAATTGCCACAAATGTAGTGGATTAAAATAGCACAACTTTATTACCTTTGCATTCTGTTTGCATTCTGGTAGTCAGAAATCTTAAAACCAGAGTTGAGAGGACTACATTCTTTTGGAGATTCTAGCAGAGAATTCATTTCTTTTATTTTGCAGCTTTAAGAAGCTGCCTGCATTCACTAGCTCATGGACCCTTCTTTCATCTTTAACCCAGCAATATAGCATCTTTGATCTCTCTCTCTCTCTCTCATTCTCTCCCTCCCCACTCTGGCTTCTATGGTCACATCTCCTTCTCTTACCCTGACCCTGTAGCTTTCCTCTTACTTTAAGCTCACCCCAAAAATCTAGGATAATGTTCTCATCTCAAGGTCCTTAACTTCAATACATCTGCAAATTTCCTTTGTCTAAGTAAGTCTACATATTCATGGGTTCTAGGAATTAGCATATGAATATCTTAGACATCTTTGGGGGAAGCCTTATTCTGTCAACCACAAGAGAGAAACCATGCAGAAAACAGAAACAATTTGTGGAAATATTCAGCAGTCTACACCCATTGCAGATGAATTAATAAAATATGATATGATAACAAGCATTGCTCTGAGTAGACAGGGAGATCATCTTTGACTTTCTCCAACAGATTATAGTGCCCTAGCAAAGTGGGTAAAATTTTAAAAAGATCTACGGTCTGGTAAATTCAACTTTAATTAGGTAGGGCTTCAAATTGGAAGAGATGTAACAAATGTCCAACTTTTAGAACTAAAAAGTAATATGAGAGTTTATATTTTTTTATTTCTAATTATTTGGGTACAAAATAATTGTGATATTTTGGTACAATCAAACAATGTAAAAGAGGCCAAGAACAAAAAGACAAATTTAGCTTGTTCTTACTCGTATGTGAAAGCTAAAAATTAAAACAATTGATCTCATGGTAACAAAAAGGAGAATGATAATTTTTAACAAGAATGAGGCAGTAACAGCCAGTGGCTAGATGACTTTTGGCTGGCTCTTTTATCTAAATAAATACAGGTGTCTCTGCCTTAAAATTTCTTCATAGATACAGGCCATGTTTCACATGTAATGCCTCAAGGTCCTGAACCTAAAAAATCAACAGTTTTATGGTAGAACATCCCCAGAAGGGCAAAATGTGTTTAACATTGTGTTAATTTTAGAAATCATAATTTATAAATACCTGTGTTAGACTTTCCTGACATAAAATAAAGTATCCTTATTAACTTTTGGCACACAACTGCTGTTCTTTATTTGAGGAAAACAGACCTAGAAGAAAGGCTTTGAAATATTAAAGGGGAAAATAGACTTTACAAAGAAAACCATAGAAACTTTATGAATTCTTCAACATTGCATATAAATAGCAGCAAATTTACTACAGTCATAGGAATAAAAGCTCTAATTATTTCTCAATTTCATAATATTAGAGATATTACATTGAACTCATTTTATAAAAGTAATACTTCTTTTTATTCTTTCTAAATATTTGTTTCAATATGAATTCAGTGATTCTTTTTTATTCTCATAAGAATGCCTTATGTGGTACTCTTAGTTGAACTTCTTAGTCACTGACAACAGAATCCACTGCAGCTATTAATCAGAAAGATGCATGAAATTATATTAAATATTTCATAGGGATTCAGGCTTAGATACTACTCAGTGAAAAACGATGTTGCCTAAATGAACCAGAATATCCCATGAAGCTCTCTACTCAGAAGATTGCTGTTGGTACCACCTACCTCTCAGCAATAGACCTGGACTGGACTTGGACTTGGACTTCTCTTCCAAGTCCTGGAACTTGCAGTTCTACCTATGGTCCAGAATAACCAAACACCTGCTTGCAAAATTTGCATCTTCTCATGTGGGGAACTCAATTTACACCCTTTTCCTTTAGAAAATGTGGTAGGGTGTCTGTGTGGTAAAACTTATTTGCCTATGGATTTCTAGCTTCATGAGAGTTTTAAAATGCAATTTTTTGTTTGGCAGAACTATAGTTTAGGGAGGTACGCTATAATGTATACTGAGTCTGGCAATCTACAGGAGATACCAAAAATATAGTCAGCCCTCTGCATCTGCAAGTTCTACATCCATAGATTTAACCAACATGGACCAAAAAAAGAATTAAAAATTAAAAATAATAATACAACCTAAAAAGTAATACAAATAAAAACAATGCAGTATAATAACTATTTATATAGGCTGTACATTACATTAGGTATTATAAGTAATCTAGAGATGATTTAAAGTATTAAAATGCATGGGCAGATGTTCATAGATCATATAAAAATACTGCATCATTTTGGTATCTAAAGGGGGTCCTGGGACCAATCCCCATGGACACCAACCAAGGGATGACTATATTACACTTCCCTCTATGGAGTCTCCCTCTCTGAAGAAATAATGACTTCACTGGTCATGTAGAGACATATCTGGTACTGCATGCTTTTACCATAAGAGAGGGTTAGTAAGAAAAATTACATGGACCTGGGGACACTTGACCATTACCAGGCCCACAATAATTTTGTGTCATTTCAGTAAAACCTGGGAACTTGCTACTAGCCTATCCTAAAAAAGTCTATTTTCATGTCAGTGCAGTGCAACATTTATCTCAGGACTGAGTTTTAAAAATCAGGAAAGAGTTTAAGTCTCAAGTAGTGTAGAAACTATGTGTTACAGGAAGGGTAAAGCTAGCAACCCCGGGAAGTCCAGATACTGGGAGTCTAGGTGTATCCTTTTCCCCTCCAGTCCTTATTATGAATGGAACCTATCAAGGGAATGGAGGAAAAAAGAAATCCCATGAACATAAATCCATAGAATACTTAGGCATTTACAAAACACTTCTTTAGGTAGCTGCAAGCAAAAAGAGATAAAACTATCTCCATTTTTAAAGACAGTCACACTGAGGCATTGATTGAGTTGTCCAAGTTCATATATCTAGTTTAAACAAAAAACTAACACCAAAATTCATATCTTCGGACTATAAGCCTGTCTTTGGACCACCCAATTTGCGTAGTACTGGAGAGAAGGGAAAATACTTGAAATGTTTAGTTAGAATTATCTATGTGATAGGTACCTCACATCAAAAACTTTTCAGTTATTATCTCACATTTCCTTGAAGCAGTCCCTGGAACAGGTATTATGACAGATAAGAACACAGGCTCAGGTAAATTCCAGAGTCAGCTTCAGACCCGGTTGATTATTTTCCAAATGTTTTGATCTGTTCAAAGAAATTTGCTCCCATTCTTAGTAAAAATTAAACATTAATAGTAATTTATGAAATGGATAAAGAAAAGCAGAAGTTCTAAGAAAACGAGGAGGAAAAGAGAGGAAGGAAGAAATTCTGGCAAGGTGTGCAAAGATAGCTCACTGCCTGTGTGATGCATATTAGATTCAGGACTCATCTCATAGATAACTCCTTTCCTTGCTGAAATTTCCTTCCCCATTGGTTTATGGGAACTGACATTATTGTCTCAATATGTGAGGGGGGGAAGACTTAGTTATGACGAGGCTTTCTCCATCTGTACTAGTTATTTTGCTCACAACTCAAGCTAATTTCCTCCTCAGTGCACCTGCTACTGATTAAATATGTCATTAAGTTGCTTGATTTAAAAAGTGGAAGACTAAGCTGGAACACATCATTTAGGAACAATATAATTAAAATCTGGGTGATTAATCATATACCTACATATGCCCCACTAATCTGTTTTGGCAGTTCTCCAAAGTTAGAGCTGCCGTTTGACCCCCCAATTCCCTTCCTACGTATATACCCACAGAAGCAAAAACAAATGTTTGCACAAAAACCTTTCCATGTTCATAGCAGCATTTTTCCTAATAGCTAAAAAGTAGAGAAAAATACCCATCAACTGATGGACTAATAAGAAAAATGGTATAACAGACAATGGAACATTATTTAGTCATAAAAAATGAATTACTGATATATGCTACAAATAGTTGAACTTGAAAATATGCAGGTGAAAGAAGCCAGAAACAAAAGGCCACATATTGCATGATTCCATTTTATAAAGTGCCCCAAATAGAAAACTCATAGTGACATAAAGCAGTTAGATATTTGTCAGAGGCTGGGGGAAGGGATAATGAGGATTGCCTGCAAAGTGTTTGAGGCTTAAACTGGAGGTAACAAAAATTCCTAAAATTAGTAAGTGGTGATGGATCCATAATTTTATGACTATTCTTTAAAACACTAAATTCTGCACTTAAATAGGATAAATTTTATGATATGTAATTGTATCTCAATAAAAATCTTGTTTAAAAGTTAAAAATAAATGTTGCATGCAAAAGAAAAACAAAGGAAAAATGTCTCAATTACCTAGTTATATAGAATTTATCAAACATATGGCTATAAGCCTCCACTGGCATTTAAGAGGAAGTTATGCTCACATTGGATATATAGAATTCTTTCCAGAGAAACCCACATTTTAAGTCTCAGAGTAGTGAAGTAAAAATAAACTCTCGCAAATTTATGCTTTGGAAAGAAATCTATACATTTCTTTCAATGTGATTTAATTGGCTGCTTTCAAAAATTTTTTTGGTTTAAGTATTCATTTATTCATTGAAAATATCTTAAAGCAGCTACTATGTGCAGGATACAAAGTTAGGGCTGTATATCACGCAGAGAAATGTGAAACAAGGATAATATTTAGACCGTATAAGTGAGGAAACGTGTGCCCATGTACTCCTAAAATAGTCCTGAGTCTGGAGCTGGGATCCCATTCCTTCTCTGGCCTCAGTAGCTGTTGCTCATTAGACCCTTTCCCATTGATCCTGAAATTTGCCTTTAAAATTTTACAGATCCTACTCCCAACAAGCCCTATTAACCACTAAACACAAAAATTGAAACTTATTTGTGGGCCAGTTTCATCAAATCCCCTCATAAGATCCAGTATAGTAAAGACTTCTTCCAAATATCAGAGCTTGTCAGTGCCTATTTAGGTCTTTTGATGGCACACTCTGTGCCTTTTTCCGTGAAATATTAATGTTAAATAGTAATACAGAAGAAGTAGATGAATGGTAGGAGATGTGTTAAGTGGTCTAGAACAATAGAATAGGAAGGGTGAATATGGGCCAACAGACTGAGACTCCTTGGGTGGTATAGGGCTTGAAAAGGTGGGAGGCAGAGAAGGAGCCATGGCAGGCTCTAGAAAGTGCATGAGTAAAGGGCCTAAGATGAGAATTACCACAGCCATGGAGATACAGTGGTATCCCCAGGAGACACACCTTCACAGAATACTTCCCTATCCTTTATAAATGGCAATTGCTACTACTGGCATTGAAAATCAGGAATTTTAACCTCTGTGCATCTTAATATAATACACAAATGACTTTGATAGAAGCAATGCATTATGTTCCTTCATTGTACAGGTATTTATAGAGCGCTTGTAATGTTCCATGTTCTGGACTAGCGTAGGCATTCAAAGAAGAAAAGACAATCATCACAAAGGACTTATTATAGGGACAGGCCAACAGCTGTCACTGGTTGTGATTCTCAGGATGAGTGTTGTTGTCTTCTGCCTTCTTGAGAATGAATTTTTGTGGAGATATGGGTGGAGGAAAGGGAAGGGAGGTATAAACTGATCAAATTGTTGAGACCCTATAAAGCCAACATGATAAATGTCAATTTTATTTCATAAACCACAACAAGAAGATAGGGCTTATTAACAAATGACCTGCATTAAGGAAGGAGACTCTAGAACGATCAAGCACTAGTCTCTATTGTTCATTGAGTGAACTAATTGACAGAGAAGGCAGTGATTTGTCTGGGGTCACACTGCCAGGTCGTAACTATAAGTGAAATCCCAGGGCTCTGATTCCCGGGCTTGCTTATGCCACTGTCTCCACATTACTTCCCAAGAGTCTGCATGGACTGGAGCAAGAATTGCAGTGAGGGATATGTGTTTTAGACACAGCTGGGTCTTCATTTCTCACCATTGTGCCTGTTTATTTGCATAAAGTATGTGGACAAACACCACACAGAACCACCTCAAACTTACACTTCCCTTTGCTTCAGAGAACTATTTGATTGGCAGTGTGCTGGGTCTGGACTTTAAGGAACCCAGCTGGATACAGCATATTTGATGATGTTGTTTATAATTAATATCAAGAAGCTATTTCACAGTGGAGGAGTGAGGACACTCCTTAGCAGACAGGTGCTGCATTTCTGCTGAAATGCATGAGAAGGGCAATTCCTATGGCTACAGCCACTTTTTCAGTTTGAAAGAAGAGGCTTTTGTGGCCTGTGTAATGTTGGGCTCTTCTATTCTTCCAGGAGTTTGGGTCCCGCTGATCACCTGATCATCCAGCATCTACTTCAATAAGAATGAATTAAAAATGGAACTTCCTGAAATCCCAACCAGAGAACTTCAGACAGAAATGAGAAACAGTAATGAGATACAGGAGACTAATTGACATAATTTAACACAATTAGAAAATTTCCTCCAAGGGAGAGGAAAGTTAATTATTTTTTTTAAAGCAGGGACAAGAATTCTGATGTGTGCATTAAGATGCAGGTAGGTGTTAGCATCAGTGTGTCAAGTGTAGTGCCATGAGTGGATTCCAAATGGTAAGGTTCATGCGGCAATCTTTCAGCATGCCTCACATTTGTGGACAGAAGACACAGGAGTGGTGCTGAAATGCATGATATGAGTAGGGCAAATATGGAGTAGAGGGAAGGTAGGCAGAGGGTGGCTTGCTATTGGCTCTGCAGCTCTAGGGACCCACATGTCACTTGTGCCCTTTCTTCCATTGAGATTTTTTTAAAGTGTGATGCTCCTTGACATCCCTGCAACTTCCCAGTCACAATTCCTGATAGCACCTTCCACTTTGATCCTGTCTTAGGGAAATCTTCAATTTAGCCACTATCTAAATCTAGCTTGTAACTCAAGCCCACCCTACTCCCATCCTAACGTCTTCTTAGGAAAATGCAGGCCATGTTTATTAGAGTTTTATGGCATTGGAGGAAAGGAGGGCTCATTTTATTCTCCCCAACTTACCAGTCCCCATGCACAGCTGTGAGAGAGGGTGCTGCTTGGCTGTAACAGGACACCACATGAGATAGAAAACTGACGGAGCTGCCTTTTCCATAAAGGAGCTGCATTGTAGCCTCATTTATTTGATGTACAGTGTTTACACGCCTTGCCTCCTGCCCATCTTTAGGAGCAATCACTCTTGAGTGACGGTAAATGACTTCACTCAGTCATTTCACTACAGTGATTGACCCCAAAAGTAAGTTATTAAACAGCGAAACCTTCCTGTTCTATATTATTTCAATGTTTTCAAGAGGACTTAAAATCACTTTTGAAATAAAAGATGGTAGGAATGAATGAAAGGTACATACAATAATGAAGACATGTTATGAAGTCAAAAAGGAGTATTTCATTCCTCTTCCTTTATCTGCCAAATGACTCTGTAATTAAATATACAAAATATTTCTAAAGTGAGGTCGGTGTAATGTTTAGTTTTATTTCTACTGTCTTTTTTTCTCCCGCACCTCCAAAAACACTCAAGGATGCATGATAAATTTTGACAAGCTCCATATGAAAAAGTTAGTCCCAAGAATCACAGATGATATTTTTGTTTGTGGTTTGTTTGTGGTTGTTGATTTTCTTTCTGTCAATACTCTTTGAGAGCTTTAACCTTTTCAAAACTGACATTCTACCCACAATCCTGCATATGTAAAAGTTTTTCTTTTCTTGGCATTCTACACTCTTGAAGTGTTTTTATACAATTTGAATCCTAAATAAGTTTCTATTTTACAAAGCCATCAGAAAGCGACTCTTCTATCCTGGCGGATGATGACTGTGCCCCACCTATGTAGTCTGTGTCAGAGACTGAGACCTTCCAAGTGTCGAATGTCCTACTAAAACACGTTTTTGGTGTCTTCAAAGAGTCGCTCTTGAGTTGGGCCTTAGATCACTAAAGCTAATGTCACTGCCATAAAGGCCGACAGAATTTCTATTTATCTGAATTATGTTTCTTTATTCCTTCACAATTGAGTAGGCCCTAATAATTCTTTCCTCAGCAAAGATTTGTTCATTCTGTGAAAAAATTGTTCAGAGCCTAGTTTGAACCAGGCTCTAGGTCAGCAAGTGGGGATATAAGAATGAGTGACAGTGAAGTTTTGTAGGATCCTTAGAAATTCATGAGGAGAAAAGCAGGAAAACAATATCTAAAGTGGCAAGAGAGGCTGTTTAGTCCTTTGCAAGTATCACTTTACTTGATCCAGAATCAACTCTTCTGTCTTGCAAAGATTCTTTCAATCACTCAGGAACATATATGGTTGTGGAGGTACCTTCCAGAAGAAAGACGTGTTTCAGTCTTTCTCCCACAGATGCATGTCTTATAAACCTTGTCTTGTTGGAATACCTTTATCCATTGTTAATGGCTTCCAAACATCAGATGGACATTTGAAAATATTTGTGGCTTGGTTTTAAGCCCTTTTCCAATCATGTAACTCAAGAGAACTGATTATTTTTCATTTGGCACCACAGGCCATGCACCTATGGAAGAAATACAGACTGTTGAGTAATTTTTTACATGTCTTTTAACTTTATTAAAATACCAAGAGTGTAAGGCACTTGAAGACATACCTTCATTGCTTCTGGATAAAGCTTCACCAGTGTCAGCATTACCTCTAGATTGTTCAGATTCCCTTTACTCTGTAAGCCAAGTAAAGTCACATTTTTCGCTTCTTGCCACATTTAAAAAATGCCTAATTCATGCCTGTGTCTCCCACACACTGGGTATGTGCCAAGAAAGATAAATATAACATAGTCCTTGACTTTAAATAGTGAACAGCTATTTGCAGGAGAGAGAAAAGCAGAGAGTGATGCTTACAATACAATGTGGTAAGTATTGGTGTAGAATTGATTTATCACATCTAGAATAACTCAGTTAACATGTTTAACAGACCAGAATAATTCCTTCTGAGATCATCTACATAAAGGAGAGATTGGCTGAATCTTGACCTAGGGCTGAGCTATATAGTTCTTGGCTAAGTTGATCACAATGCTAAATTTCATCATGATAGTTGCTCTTGTACCCAACCACTCATTTTCCTGGGTGGATTAACGCCAGCTAAATTACAATAATTCCCATCTTTGGATACTAAGCTCTTCTTCCAGAAGAATGCTGTAGAATGCTAAAGCATCCAAAATAAAGGTGGTTTGTCCTTGAAAAAACATTATTTCTACAGTACCGTCACAATTGCTGTAGTTTTTTTTTTTTTTCTTGAGAAAGGAAATGGATCAATCTTTGTCCTCCTTCAACTTTTAAAGTCATAAAAATCACCTACAAGCAGAGCTATCAACTAAAACTTTGCAGATAAAAATAGAAAGCTTCCTGCCAGTCACAAATTTTCATTCTTCCCTTCATCGTCAGCTCCAAAGAAGCTGGGAAGTCTTGAATCATCCTAAAAGCCAAATACCACATTCCAAAGGAGATAGAATTGTGTGCAAAGCAACTGTGTCTTTGAAAATTCAGGAAGAAATATATTTCTTTAGGCATTACGTATGTTATATATTCTAGGAAGTTCTGCAGTCAAAGGGGAGAAGAAAGAAAAGGCTGAAAGAAAGCAAAAGAATGACAGCCGAAAAGAGAAAGAGAAAGATAACCGTAAGCATAAAGAAAGGAAGTAATAGGATAAAATAGGCAATTTCAGGGATAAGACAATTTTCTAAATTGTGTGTACCTGCTGTTATTGTGACACCTACAATCCATGGATCTTATTTTTTTCTTTTTTATGCCCAAGAAAGCAAAGGCAAACCTTGATCTTACTGATCTTATTTTTTAATGTGGCAAAACCTTAAATAGGATAAAGTTAAATCATGTAGTGTGTTAGCTATCTTGTAGGAAAAGCCTACTTTTTAAAAACAAGAGAATAAAACCTTATGTGGCAGAGAGAGCTTTGAAAGGCTCCCTTTGTGTTTACTGAGACTTTTCATATCTGCCCCTAACTGGAGGATTTGGAGTCTGAAGAGCTAGATTAATTTTCTGAGCCAAAAAATAGTTTCTTATTTTATCCTGATTTTTTCTTTAAAAATGGACCTAATGTTTAAACTCAAAATCTAGAATATGCAAGTATAATTTGTTGACTGGTAATTTAAGGAGGATACATCAATGGCTTGTACTCAAAATTGATCTCTACTTAAGAATAAAAAATGCTGGTGGGATGGGTGAGGGGATTTGTTATAACTTTGAAAGAATTTTCATATTAATATGAGGGTATGAATGATTAGGTTACATTGTTTATGTTTATTCCGTAAATTCCAAGTTGTAGTTGAGCCCTTTACCCAGGAGGTGGTCCATATACCCTTACATTGTGCCCTCCCTTTCCCCCTCCCCCCCTTGAATTTAATTGTGTTAGAAAAGTAACTTTCTCATAAATGGCTCTTAGTATCACTAGAGACCCACATACCGTATATACTCGAGTATAAGCTGAGTTTTTTCGGCACAAAATTTGTGCCGAAAAACCCGAACTCGGCACAAATTTTGTGCCGAAAAAACTCGGCTTATACTCGAGTATATAGATATAATAATAATGAAAAACATAGATCTGGAATGTCTTTCTTAAAAAATAATAATGAAAAAGAAAATGGAGTAGAATATCAGTAGGAAACAAAAGCAGCTTTGCTTGTAGGGAATAAGTACAGTGAAATTTAAAATGTTTTCTTCTCTGGGTCAGCAAAATGCTACTTATAAAACAGGTACTTTTGAAATATGAGAAAACTTGATTATTTTGCTCACTTACATCTCCGTAAGCCAATCAGAGATGTAATTATCCTGCTCACTTACATCAGTACCAATTATTGTTTGTGGTGGAACATGCAGATAAATTTCTAGTTATCTGGTCATTTCAACCAGATAAGTAGAAATTTTTATACCTTGTTATTTGGTTGAAATTCATCAGGGCTGTGAATAACTAAAGGAAGAATTGCCCCAGCTAGACATAATCTATGAACTTTTGCTTCAGCTGAGATAATGCAGAAAGACCATTTCACCTTAGTCATCTTTGCATGAACATAAGGTCCACCTGAAATTCTGGGACCTGGGCTAAGGCCATATGTCTGACTTTCCATGATCATCAGACATCTTTAATTCAGTCTTGCTTTTCTTTCTTTGGTTCTGATTGCAGTCTCCTCTTGTCAGTCTTACTATGATGTGTGGGACATTTTGCCTTCAAGGCTCTTGGTGACTCCTATTACTAGTACTCCAGTCTTCCATTGGGACCTTGAGTGCATTCAGAGCCTGCCTCTGATTAGATCTGCAGGGACACCTTTAAAACGTTCTTTCCATCTACTAACAATGACAATGACCTTGTAGTATGCAATGTAGTTACAGGTTTTCAGAGTCAAAAGTTCTAGGTATCACCGCATACTGATTCCCATAGCCAATGCATGACCTCTCCTCCATCCTTCCTGGTGGAGTCACCTGGTGGCTGCTTGATGGGTATAGGAAGACTAACCAGACAGAGTGGATACTCAACAAGCATACAATGTGTTGTTTTCTAAGGGACAAATTCCCATTTGGACTATTTTTTTCTGATCCAGGGCTTCCTCACAGGAAGTGTCATCCACTGGTGCAGACCCATATTTCTAGAACTTTCCAAAATGAGCTCTGGCCCATTTCTGAATAATCACTCTCCCCATGTCCTAAAATAACAACAAAATTTCCAATAGGTGCCCTTCTTCCTTAAATTTTTCTTTAACACTGAACATGTTCCATGCGAGCACCAACCTGTGATGGAGAGGGGGACAAATGCACACGGCAGTACCGGCTCTGGAGTCTGCACTGCGTTTGCGGATGATTGCATCAGCTGCAGCTTCCTCGCTCCTAGATCATAAATTTGTCAAGGCTAGAAATCCTGCCTCATTTTCTGTACATGTAGTTCCAGCACTGGCTTATTCTAATATTTCTGAGTAATTGAAAGAATAAATGGAAGCAGCATTACCTATTGACTTAATTCACTCTTCCACTTAGCTGTAGTATGTACTCTTTTATATTCGTTACTGCTATTATATCAGATCTTCCTATACCTGTAAACAATCAATTGTGCAATTGATTTTCTGAATCTAAGATGTAGAACATGACATTGATTTATGTTAGAGCTTGTAATTTCATTTGATTTTTTAAAATGAATTTTATTGTATATATTTAAGGTTTATGGCATGATGTTCTGGAATATATAGAGATGTATAGATACCTAGTACATATGAGAGTAAAATGGTTACTATAATAAAGCAAATTAACTTATCTATCATTCATTTTGGTCTTAATGTACAACATTTTTAGGATTATTTATCTTTCATACATGTATCTGCCATTCTGCATATTTTGATCTACATCTCCCATTTCCTTTCCTTCCTCACCACCTATGGTAACCATTATTTTATTCTCTATCTCTGGGTATCTGAGCTCTCTTTAAAATATTCTTATATTTTTAATATAAGTGAGATCATGTGATATTTTTCTTTCTGTGTCTGGTTTACTTCACATAGCATAATGTCCTCTAGGCCCATCCATGTTATGGTAAATATCAGGGCCTCCTTTTAAAAGGCTAAATAATCTCTCTCCTCTTTCTCTCCATCTTTCTCTCTCTCTCTTCATATTTGTGTTGGCCAGTCATCTGTCCTCTTAAAAAAGATTCCATTTCATACAGAATCCCAAAACACCCTAAGTAGTCAATGCAAGTCTACAAAATAAAAACAAATCTGGAGGCATAATGTTATTAGACTTCAGGTTATAGACTTCAGTCTATAGTGATAAAAAACAGCATGGTACTGGCATCAAAATATAGACATTGATCTATGGAGCAGAGTTGAGAACCTAGATGTGAAACCAGACTCATTCACCATCTGATCTTCAATAAACCAAAGGAAAGTATATTCTTGGGAAAAGAATCCCTATTTAATGAATGGTGTTGGGAGAATTTGTTAGAACTTGTTCACAAGTAAAAGACTGAAATTGGGACCTGCACCTCTTTCCACTTATAAGAATTAACTCATGCTGGGTAAAAGATTTAAATATAAGGCATGAAATGATTAAAAACTCTGGAAGAATGTACCACATTTTCTTTATTGATTTGCCCATTCATGAGAATTTAGGCTGTGTCTATTTCTTGGCTATTGCCAATAATGTTGCTGTGAATGTGGGAGTGCAAGTATCTTTAAGAGGTAGTGATTTAATCTCTTTGGGTATTTATCCAGAAGAGGGATTGCTGGATTGTATGGTAGTTATATTTTTAATTTCTTTGGAAGCCTCCATGATGTTTTCCATAATGGCTATACCAATCTACATTTTCACCAGTAGTGTACCAGTGTTCTCTTTTCTCCATACTCTTGCCAACATCGTTATCTCTGGTCATTTTTGTAATAGTCATCCGGACTCCTGTGAAGTGTTATCTAGTAGTGGTTTTAGATTTGATCTAACATACTATATGTCCTTAAATTCAAAATGTCTAACCCTTTTCATTGGCTTAAATATTTCTAGACTATCTATTTGCTGGTGTCCCTCTTCAATGCCAACAAAGGAAGCAGAAGATGCTATCTGATATGTTCAGGTGTGTTTGTGGGGCAATTTGACAGCTAAAGAACTGTGGACAGCATTTTAGTTTCCTTTTTATCAGCCACATCTTCATGCTTGCTCTATCCATTTGTTTTCTTTGTACAGATACAAACATATACCTACTAAAAGATGACTTTTAAACTCACTTCTAAGAGTCTATCTGATCATTTCATAGAGGAGTTTATTCCAATGGCCAGAGAATAAATAGTAAAAGTAGAAACTAAGGCAAACATGTTACAAAAACCCACAGAACACAAAATTGTGGGCACATTTTGTCTCATATGAGCAAGAGTTTTGGACTGTGAATAGGGGGTGTAAGTGTTTTTGCTTTTTTTTTTCATTCATTATGGAAAGAACACAGGGCCTTTCCCTTAACTTCCAAAACAGCTGCTTATTTGTGATTATGTTCTCCAGTGGCTTTTTGACAAGAAATTAGAGAAAACCCAAGTTACTTGAAGTGTGGTATGTTGACCGCAGCATCAGCATCACCTGGGAGTTGGTTAGAGACTCTTCGGCTCCATCCTAGACTTAACTGAATCTAAGTCTGCATTTTTATGAGCCTTCACAGGTAAACTATGAGAAGCACCAGAGTTATAGATACAGAGCTTGAAATGACCCATCAATCTAAAAGAATACTGATGTTGGTTTTCTACCATAAATGTAGTCAGTCTGTCTTGTGACCTAGTATTTTTTTAAGCACCCTTGATGATATACAGCTAAACTTGAGAAGCACTGCCATCAATAGCATAGTCTCTGTAGATCTGCATGTCACCATGGGAATTTCCTCAAACTCCCAAGATGGCTGAGGAATTGAATCTGTATTTTTTTGGTAGGCCCCTGAAATTAAAATGGAACACCCCAGTGATTCACAGTGTTCATTACACATTGGAATTACTTGGGCACCTACTGTCAGACACTTTATAAACCCAAATTACAAATCCCCCCTAATCCCTGGAAAAGGCAGGTCAACACTAGACAATGTTCGATATCTGGAGTTTCTAAGCATTATACTCTTCAGATTTTTTTAATGATTGTGAGATATTGAAACAAATTCATTGGACATAAACAGATAGCATTGTTTGGTTTAGAAATGAAGTTTCTATTCCAAAATTATAAATAGTGGACGGTGTTTGTGAATGTATGCACATATGAATGTGCATTAAAAATCGATACTTAGAAGCTATTTACATCAGTCCTAAAACCTTTGAAAAGTATCAGTAAATACCCTGTATCTTTTCTATTCACAATGGAGTCCAGATAATTTCTCAAGATACAACAATTTATTTTATTCTGAAGGTTAACTACTCCTTTTAGGAGACTAATGTGATTTTGTCCATTAATCTAGGCTTTTAAAGACTATATTTCAATTTATAATTCTAATATTTTGACATAGAACCACACCCCCACAGTAGGAGAGAGAGAATTTGGCTTTATACCTTTTCCTACAAGCTTGACTCCTGGTTTTCTATTTCTATAATGGGGATTTTTTATAAAGTTTGAAAGGTACCATTATTTTCCTTTAGTGATCATATTTTATGTCACATTTCAGATTCTATGCCTCAGATATTTGTCACTTCAACATTGCTTTGTCAAGTCTTCATTACACCGTGGCTCTCTTTTTATTCTGTGCATAATGAATGAGAGCATCAAGGGAAAACTGACACTTTTCATGAGTTTATTTCTGAGGTAGTAATTCATTTACGTTGTATCAATGATATTTTAGTATCACTCTGGGTACACTACATTTCATAGTGAGACCATTCAAATTGAGAATATTGCTGTTCAAAAGGAAGCTGAATGGGACAAAATTGCTCTCTCTTTTCATAAATTCTTTAATTTGCATACTTTAAGTATGACACATAAAAGACAATTTATTTGGAAGGCTCATAGGCATTTCCCATAGGACATGTGTCTCTGTACCTGCATTTTTGCTTCTTTCTTGAACTGGGGGGGGGGGAACACATAGGGTATTCTCAAATGGGAAAGCACAGGTTCACCCTGGTCCCACTCTCAGCTGACTCCTTGTTTTCTTATTCTCTTTTCAGACTCCTTTTAGTCTTCCACCTTCTTTAAGCAGCCAGCAATAACTTTTTTCACACACTGAGTTTCTCTTTGATTCATATATATTTTTTAATTTTTGGCTTTTGTCTTCCTAAAAATACTGTAATTTCTTTAAGTTTAGGGACTATGTTTTATAATTCTTACACTTTTATTAGGCATGGTTCATAGTAAATTCATTTCACTTTTGCACTCATTCAGTCAATAATTCACTCAACACATTGTTGACTGTCCTCTTAATATGAGGCATCATACTAAGTGCTGTGATAACTACAGGGAATAAGACAGTCACTACGTTTTATTTAGTGTCATGATTGAAACTTCAAGAAGTAGTATTCCTCAGGAAGCAGTAGGAACCAGAAACTGAAGATGTGCTGTCTCCATCACTAACCTTCTAGGAACTCTCATAGGTCTTCTCTGAACTCAGGCTTCTCCTTATCCACTTGGGGCTTATGTCCAGCCTCACAGGCCAGGAAGTTCCCTGTATGCTAAGATACTGGCAACAACGCTGACATGCTTCTGGGGCTTTCTCATAAGATCACAGTGGACAGAAAGATGCTAGAGATGTTGTGATAATTATGGTCACTATGAAACCTGGCTTTTTATTCTTGCTTCCTGTATATTTTGGGTCACACTGAACAGGAATCACGTAAGTTCAAAGACTACTTGGAGGGTGACGCCTGAGGCTCAGTGAGTAGGGCGCTGGCCCCATATACCGAGGGTGGCAGGTTCAAACCCAGCTCTGGCCGAACTGCAACCAAAAAATAGCCAGGCATTGTAGCGGGCGCCTGTAGTCCCAGCTGCTCGGGAGGCTGAGGCAAGAGAATCACTTAAGCCCAAGAGCTGGAGGTTGCTGTGAGTCCTGTGACGTCATGACACTCCACCAAGGGTGGTAAAGTGAGACTCAGTCTCTACAAAAAAACAAAGACTACTTGGATTTTCCCCAGTTGTGGCCCTAGAGCACTTCTTTGTTCTACCCCTAGGATCCAAATGTCAGCTTTTGAGGAGCAAAACAATAGAGGCTAGCAACCTCTCCGCTTTGGGGAAAAGCAACTAAAGGGTTTTCTGAGAATCTGGAGAGCGGTATTATTTTCCTTGAAAATTATAACATCCTTTACGATTATTTTTCATAATATGGAGGGTATTTGTGTGATGATTTCTTCTTCATGTTATTAAAAAAGGAATTCATGCCTTAGTTATGGGATGGCCAAATGACTCCTTACACCGGACAAGTGAGATTGACAGCCATTTACTAGTCAAATGTATTCACATCTTAGAGGAGGAGAACATTGCACACCATGTGGGGTTACACTGGGTGGCACTCAGGAGCAAAGTAAGCAATGAGTGGCTGTGGAAGTTAGGCTTTGTAGTATCAAGAAGGTGAGATGCCTCCTGGTTTCCACAGGAGGATGTGATTGGCTTGTTTGAATAATTCTGTGAACTTACAGGAAGCTGAAGCCCACTCACAGACATAAGTTAGGGCCATGCTTGGTCACCATGACACACGGGGGTGTGTAGACCTTATTCATGGGAACAGATGGAGGGTAATAGGCCTTTCTGCCCCTCTCAATTTCACAAGATGTCAAGGCAGCACATAATGCTAAATCCTAAGTTATATTTATCTTAAATCACTATATTGTACTATTCCTTTCTGTAAATTATATCCACATTATATACAGTGTCTCATCTAACCTTCTTAGTAATTCCACTGAAGAGTTATTACTACCTGTTGTTTTACAGTCAAGAAAATTAAAGTTTATATCTATTAGGTATAAAGTATAGATGTCTTAACACAATAATTAAGTAAATGAGGTGAGGGATATATTAACCAGTACGATGTAAGCATTCCAAATTGTATATGAAATCAGCACATTGTACCCCCTACATGCATTAATGTATACCTGATCTACTTCTGTATGATTAAATTAAAAAAACCCTGATGTTTATAGAATTTAATCAATCACCTAAGTAATTTCCTGATAATTCCAAGATTCAAACCTGCATCACTCTCATTCTATAGTTGTAACATTCAAATTGACACAGATTATGAGGTATTCACCATGAACCAGACCAGGACATGCTTTGAATTAATAATGCATTTTGACACAAGGATGTGAATGAGAATGTGTAGTGGAAATTTTTGGTGCCCCTATTACCTCCTCTTCTCAATGAGCTGCAGCTCAACTGAGTTGAGTACAGCGAATACCTTGGTCCTAAAGCAAAGTACTAATCATCTTGCAAAACCTTGACACCTTCCATTTCCCACAGATTATATTTTGCTTGAGTTTTATAAAGTTTTCAGGACAATCTCAGGGAGATATTTTAGATTAAAATTTAATCACATGACTTGGAATTGTTCTGATTAAACTCGTTTATGGACATTTTTAAAAGTGAGCTATAGTATTGAATGGCAGATCTATTTTTAGATCTCTAAGTGTTCTCCAAATATCTTTCCAAAAGGAATGTATTAATTTGCATTCCCACCAGAAGTGTAGAAGTGATCCAACCCTATAATTCCTCAACTAGGTATATACCCAGAAGACCAAAAATCACATCATAACAAAGATATTTGTTCCAGAATGTTTATTGTAGCCCAATTCATAATTGTTAAGTCATGGAAAAAGCCCAAGTGCCCATCAATCCACAAATGGATTAATAAATTGTGGTATATGTACACCATGGAATATTATGCAGCCTTAAAGAAAGATGGAGACTTCACCTCTTTCATGTTTACATGCATGGAGCTGGTACATATTCT